>VWYP01014158.1:0-19258 GCA_013400435.1 Pycnonotus jocosus
AGAGCTATAAAAGATGCTCCCTCGATGGACTCAAACTTGAGGCCTCCTTGATGCAGAGAGACAGATCCATTGGCAGAGATCTGCAAGGAACCTCACCTCGTCTTGTGTCGGTATTTACCCCNTCTTGTGTCGGTATTTACCCCCCTCTCTCTCTCCCTCCTTCCTTTCTTTCACTCTCTCTCCCTCTCTCTCTCTCTTCCACACTTGATACATAAAAGGTTGATTGCTACTAAATAAAAGGTGCATTTGCTGTGATTTAACTGAAGTCCCTTGTTGCATGAGTCTTTTTGTACCCTGAGATCACCCAAAAGAACTTTACACACCTTACTGCTTGTAAGGTGGGTTGTAACACACACCCATGTCCTGAATAAGTGACCTACTTTTCTTTCTTTTCCCTGTTACTTTTAATATTAGATGGAAGATTTTACCAAACTTGACAGACACAGAAAAGTGAAAATACTAGAGGAAATCAGAACAACTAGCCTTCTGAATTGGTAGATGGGGACAGGGAGCAGAATAGCCCCCTATAGTCCAAGAGAAAGCAGTTAATGACCTGCTGAGTCACTTAGATGCTCACAAGCCTGTGGGACCAGATGGAATCAATCCTAGGGTGATGAGGAAACAGGCAAAAGGTCTCACCAAGCCGCTCTCCATTATTTACTGACAGTCCTGGCTCACTTAGGAGGGAGGTTCCAGGTGACTGGAGGTTGGCCAATGTGACACCTATCCACAAGAAGGGCAGGAAGGAAGATCAGGACACTACAGGCCTGTCAGCCTGCCCAGCAATGTTATGGCACAGATCATCTCAAGTGCCATCACATGGCACCTACAGGACAGCCTGAGATTAGATCCAGCCAGAACGGATTTAGGAGGGATAGGTCCTGCCTGACCAACCTGATTTCCTTTTATGACCTAGTGACGTGCCTGGTGGATGCAGGGAAGGCTGTGAATCTTGTCTATTTGGACTTAAGGCCTTTGACACTGTCTCCCACAGCACACCCTTGAATAAGCTGGCAGCCCATGGCTTGGGCAGGAGCACTCTGTGCTGGGTTAGGAACTGGCTGCATGGCCAAGCCCAGAGAGTGGAGGTGAATGGTACTGCATCCAGCTGGGGACAGTCACCAGTGGTGTTCCTCAGGGATGAGTCTACCATTAGCAAATTTGCAAATGACACCAAGTTGAGTGTGACTATTAATCTGCTCGAGTGTAGGAGGGCTCTGCAGAGGAACATGGACAGGCTGGATCAATGGGTCAAATCCAATGACAGAAGAAGATTTAGCATGGCCAAGTGCTGGTCCTGCCATTGGGTCACAACAACTCCAGGCAACACTACAGGTTGGGGACAGAGTGGCTGGACAGCAGCTAGCCAGAAAGGGACCTGGGTGTACTGATTCAGGGCAGACTAAACATGAGCCAGCTGTGCCCAGGTGGCCAAGAAGGCCAATGGCATCCTAGCCTGTATCAGCAATAGTGTGGCCAGCAGGAGCAGGGCAGGGATTGTCCCCCTGTACTCAGCACTGGTGAGACCACACTTGAGTTCTGTGTCCAGTTCTGTGCTCCACAATTTAGGAAGGATGCTGAGATGCTGGAGCATGTCTAGAGAAGGACAGCAAGTGATAGGTCTAGAACACAAGTCCTGTGAGGAGTGGCTGAGGGAGCTGGGGGTGTTTAACCTGGAGAAGAGGAGGCTCAGGGGTGACCTTATCACTCTCCTCAACTTCCTGAGAAGAGATTATAGCTGGGTGAGGTCGATCTCTTCTTCCAGATAATCAGTAATGGGACAAGAGGACATGGCCTTTCCCACTAGCCTTCTGTGCCAGAGGAAGTTTACGCTGAGCTGTAAGAAGTTCTTCACAAGAAGAGTGAGTGGCCATTGGAATGGGCTTCTCAGAGGGATGGTGGAGTCACTGTTCCTGGAGATTTTTAAGAAAAGACTGGATGCAGCACTCAGTGCTGTGGTCTGGTTGATCCAGTGGTGTTAGGTCATAGAATGGATTGGATGATCTCAACTTAGTTAATCCTGTGATTCTGTGATCTTAATGTGGTAGTGTGTTTTTCTTCACCGGAGTTACTTTGAGTAATCAGTTCCTACTCTTCCCCTAAATGGATGATTCAAGCCAAAGTTGTTTCCTCTCACTCCTGGTTGTCTGTCACTCCCCATACCCTGCCCCTTGTTCCAGAATGTCCCATGTCAATCCTCCCTTGAACCAACCCCCTGCCCAAACTCCTCCCTGACCCTGCCTCCTAATGTTGTCAATCCACAGTCGACCCTGCCTTCAAGTCCAGAAGTTTCCATGCTCCTCGACACCCTGTTGGTTCTCTTAAGTGGTATCCTCCCTTCGTGTTCCCCCATTGGGCTCTGTTTTGTCAGTCCCCCCTTTTGTCAGCCCTCTTCTGTTTGTCCCTGATTTGTTTCTGCATTGTACCCTCCCCTTGCTCCGTCCCCACTTAAAAGGTGACTGTAAAGCTCTGTGTAGTGGTCTCCTATTCCCGGCTCTCTGAAGGAGTGAACCCCTTTGAGGGTTCAGACAGCTCCTCCCTGCTCTTTGTCCTGGTCCTTAGCACTGTCTCATCCAAAGCTGTGGGGAGCAGAGGCAGCCCTGCTCTGCACCTCCACCCCTGACGATCCAGGTCTGAGGGAGGCCACTCTCGGCACAGACCCGAGTGAGGGGCTAGCCAGGGATTTACCCTGGTCCTGTCATTTTAATGTACCGCTGACAGGCCATACTAAGGCTTCCTTCTTGGAGTAAGTACTCTCCCAAAAGCAGCAAAACCCCCAAGTTCTGATACTGGCAGGGAAGAATTATTCAGAGAGGTATTTCATATTTATATGGCAGTGCCAGTGTCCTGCGCTTCATGTCATATTTTTAGGTGTTTTCTTACTTAGACTTAGATTACAAAAAGGTTAGGGCCTACACAAAATCCTACATGGCTTAGGAACTTACATAGGAACCAGATCCTATTTTTTGCAGAATTTCTGGAAGGAAGCATGACTGACCTTCATTGAATAAGAATTAGCCAACAGAAAGGCAAAGCTTATTTAATATTAGTTTTAAACTAAAGGAATACAGTGCTTTGAGTCTGTGATTCTGTGATGCAAACAGAAGGAATGGACTTTAAAAAGTCATTGCTACATCTCAGGCCGTAAAAGTGCCATAAGGCCTCACACTATATCTTCTTTATTGTAAGCCAGCTGTGCTCTCTCACCACCTCACAGCTGATAAAAGCCCATTCTCTGAGAAATACTGTTGTCAGTGTTGATGATTGCAAAATACTCCAGAGCAATTTTCTTTTCAAAAGCATATCAAGTGACTTTCACTTCTGTGCATGAAATATTCAAAATTTTATAGAACTATGGTGGTGACGCAGTAGTCTTTTTCACATTTTTTTCCCCACTGAGGCTTTTGCAATTTTTTTCTTTGTACTGGAAGAAGTTCAAAGCTTTTGCTTTCTAGTAACACAAAAATTAGGGCTCTAATAAATTGACAATAAGATAAAAATTCCCTCTCAATTTTTAAAGAAGCTTAATTCAGATGTGAGAATGAGAAATACTTTTAGCAAAGAACATGACTTAGAAGTTTCCACCTCACTTTTTGAGTCTATAACTTGAGCTTTCACATCCACGCAGAGCTCCTAAAAATGCTACCCATACCCAAGATGAAAATTCACTCTAATTACTTAGCTGTCATGAGAAAAGCCGCATACAGACAGGGACAACCACAGAAGCCCACAGGCTTTCATGTGTGGCCAAGAGTGTGTCCACAAGACAGGGAATGAAAAGGAGCCTCACTTGTAAGGACCTACTGATAGATGTTCATAAAGCTTTAAAGGCTAAAGTAATGCTACTTGAAAGAATGCAACTGCAAGGACACGTTTTATGGGAGGGATATGAGCAATTTATTGAAGAAATCACAAAAACTTTTTTCATCTCTTCTAAACCCTTTAGAAAGTTATGCAAATAAGTTTTGGTTCATAATGTCTTTGCTCAGAATTGTTATGAAAGAAATATATTGGCAGAACCCTTTCACCATTGACCTAAATCAGCATGCCAGTTTGTTCAGATTCAGTCAACATTCATCAGTCCTACTACATGTTAAGACTGCACCAAATGAATAAAGTGGGCAAACAGGGCATGATGCATTCAGCTGGGACATGGTGTGGCTGTCTGTGCAGGCAGCATGAGCAGGACAGGCACTGAGGCACTTGCAGCTCAAGCACTTAGCTCAGGTGGTGGTCATCATCCTTACCAAGAGAGCTCAGCCCACTATGAAAAAAGCTACTTCCTCTGCATGCACCACAAAGGATGGGGGGACCCAGATGGAGGGCCCTCAAAAGCTTGCCATGGTCCAGGTCTCCAGCTGCAGGCAGTGCCAGAGCCTGATGCTGCAGTCAGAGGGCAGTGGGGAGAGAGCCCTCTGAGGTGCAATGATCTGCTCAGCCTAGCAGTACAGCTGGAACATGAAGCGTTAGGGACTCTGAGGAAGAGATTGACTGGTGGAGCCACGCTCTGCCATGCCTCAGACAGACCTGACGTCCACTTCACAAGAAGCCATAGACCCCCTACCCTCTCATCGCCAGCCAGAAGGAGGAAGGGACCTTTGAGATGGAGGGGAGTGAAAAGGGGCTTCTGCTTGAGGTGGCAGGTGAAAACCCTCCTGACCTCCCTCACCTCCTCAATTGCCCACATGCAGTAGATACCAGGCCCTGGCATCTGAGAACCAGGGAGATGAGGACCAGAGAAAGGAGAATGTGGGGGAAGGTCCATTCAGGTTGATGAGGTTGCCTGTGGCAGAGCAGTTACCCCCCACATCACAGCCTCCTCAGTCAAGGAAAAGAAGGAAAAGTCATTGGTGACTCCTTCTTGAGGGGAGTGGAGGGCCTGATTTGCCAGCTGGATCCAATCCAATTGGGAGGTGATTTGGCTCTCTGGCACCTGGATCAAGGACATCACCAAGAAACTTCCCAGCCTGGTGCAGCCCACTGATGATTACCCACTGCTGGTTTTCCAGGTGGATAAATGACCAAGTCCCAACAAAATGGGTGCAGATGATCAAAAGGGACCTCAGGGCCTTGGGGACAGCTGATCAAGAGGTCTGGAGCACCTGTTGTGCTCTCTTTTATCCTACCAGCTTTAGGGATTGGATTGATGGGGCAAGAAACTGGAAAAGCAGGCAGATGAACACCTGGTTTTGAAACTGGTGTTACCAGCAGAATTCTGACTGTTTTATCATAGGTCAGTTTATATGACACCAAATCTGCTGACAGTAAATGGAGTCTACCTCCTTCAAAGGGGAAATCTTAGCTTGAGATTTAGCAGGACTCATTGGGAGAGCACTAAACTAGATCTGAGGGTGGATGTGGACATAGCCAGCCTTGACAGAGATAAGGCGTGGGAAGGGGAGAACTGTAGCAACCAGACAAGTAGTAAAAGGAGGCTTAAGAGGTGATACCTCAAGTAAGCACAAGCAGTCAAAACTGTAACTGCAAGACTTGCAGTTGGGTGGTCCCTTTGTACCCCCACTGGGCATTGACACAGTCAAATACTTGTATAAAGTGCCTGCACACTAGGGAATGCAGTATGGGGAACAAACAGGAGGAATTAGATATCTGTGTGCAGTCAAAGGGCTTTGGTCTTACTGCAGTTATGGAGACATGGTGGGATACCTCACATGACTGGAATGTTGTCATGAAAGGCCACACATTGCTTAGGAAAGACAGACCAGGAAGATGCATTGGTGGAGCTTCCCTCTATGTGAGTAAACTCCTGGAATGTATTGAGCTCTGTCTGGGGTGGATGATGAGAGAATGGAGAGCTTGTGCATCAGGATAAAAGGGCAGACTGGGGTGACATTGTTGGGGGTGTTTGTTACAGGCCACCTGATCAGGAAAAAGTGGATGAGGATTTCTACAGGCAGCTTGAAGCATCCTCTAAGTTACAGGTTCTTGTGGGGGACTCTTAACTCCCCTGACACCTGCTGGAGAAGCAACACAACAAAGCAGAAACAAGCCAGGAGGCTCCTGGATTGATGACAATGATCTGACACAGGTAGCAGAGGATCCCACAAGGAATGCTGTGCTCCTCAGGGAATGATTTGCTGCTCAACTTCATAACAACAAACAGGGGAGGCCTTGTTGGAGATGTGAAGGTTGGGGGCAGCCTTAGCTGTAGTGACCATGAGGTTGTGGAGTTCAGTGTTGGGCAAAGAGGAAGCAGGACAACAAGCAATCATGGATTCAGGAGAGCTAATGTTAGCCTCTCTAAGGATCTCCTTGGACGTACCCCATAGGAACAGGCCATGCAGGGAAGAGAGGCCCAAGAGATATGGTTGATATTCAAGGGTTATTTTCTCCATACTGAAGAATGACACATCTTGACTTCAGCAAGGCATTAGACATTGTCTCATCCAACATCCTTGTAGGCAAACTTGGGATGTGATTGGAAGAGTGAAAGTGAGAAGAGGTGGAGACCTGGTTGAATAGCAGATCCCAGAGTACCCTGATTAGTGGCACAGGGTCAAGTTGGAGGCCTGTCACTTGTGATGTCCCCTAAGGTTCCATACTGGGCCCAGTGTTGTTTAACTTACTCACCAATGACTTGAATGAATGGGCAGATGCCTCCTCAGCAAGTTCCCTGATGAGACAAAGCTGAGAGCAGTGGCCAATACCCCAGAGGGACGTGCAGCCCTTCAGAAGGACTTGACAGACTGGAGGGATGGGAAAATAAGAAACGTCTGAAATTCAGCAGAGGCAAGGGCATGATCCTGCACCTGGGGAGGAACAACTCCAGGCACCAGAACAGGCTGGGGGTGACCTGCTGGAAAGCAGCTCTGTGGAGAAGCATCTGGGGGTGCTGATGGACAACAAGCTGTCCATGAGCCAGCAGTGTGTCCTGGGGGCCAAGACCAGTGGGATCCTGGAGTGCATGAGGAAGAGCATTGCCAGCAGGTCAAGAGAGGTGATCCTGTCCCTTTACTCAGCCCTGGTGAGGCACATCTGGAGTGCTGTGTCCAGTTCTGGGTCTCTCAGGACAAGAGAGACACAGAGCTTCTGCAGCAGGTCCAGTGGAGGGCAACAAAGATGATGAGGGGATTGAAGCATCTCTTCTACGAGGAAAGGCTGAGGGAGCTGCGCCTGTTCAGCCTTGAGAAGAGACAAGTGAGAGGGGACCTCAGCAACGTCTGTCAGTGTCTGAAGGGAGGGTGTAGGAGGATGGAGCCAGGCTCTTCTCAATGGTGCCCAGCAACAGGACAAGGGACAACAGGCAGAAACTGATGCACAGGAAGTTTCACCTGTACTTGAGGAAAAACTTCTGTATTGTGTGACTGAGCACTGGAACAGGGTGTTCCGACATGTGGAGTCTCCCTCACTGGACATGTCAAGAAACATCTGGACACAGCCGTGTGCCACATGATCTAGGATGACCCAGCTTGAGCAGGGAGGTGGGACTAGATATCCCACTGTAGCCAATTCCAGCCTTACCTGTTCCATGCTTCCACTAGGAAATAAAACAATTGATTTATTTATTTTTATAATAAATATGGTTATCATTAGATAGATGGAAAGGTAGACTGTACTACACCCTACAGACATTAAAACACTATTAAAATCATTATATTTCTAAACTTCTCCCCCTCCTTGATCTCTCAGTGGCTTAAAACCAGCTTCACAACATTTTGGCAATTTGAACCATGTCTGAAGCTTTGAAATGTGACAAAGTTGGGAAAAAGTAGTAGGGCTGGAGTACCATCAGTTCACTATCACATTATGCAGAAAACCATTTTTTTAATCCACATTCTCTGATGCAGAAGTGTGTCTATTAGCTTTTCATCAGCAGTATAATTTTCGCTCCTTTTTCTATTGTAGGCCTCCTTCCAGTTTTTGCTAACAGGGCTGCAGTGTCTTTAGAGATGACAAGTGCAATTCCATCCGTGTTCTCTCTCTGATCTTCTGTCTGCAGCCCTCTCTCAGCAGCTAACCTACTGCTTTCCAGCTGGTGGGCAACTGCATTCTAGTATTTTCTTTGTATAACCCACTGCTGTGAGAGCTACCTTTCATGTATTAGATCCTTCCTCTCCCAGATCATGTTACATGTACAAGGACTCTGAGGTTACTAGCTTCTCTGTGGAGTGAAAATTAGATGGAAAATGCTACAAGCATGTCTTATTACAGGTAAGGCTGTGTGAGGACTGTTTGTCAATCTAGTTGAGGTGTGCCAATGCAAACACAAAAGCCCTGGGAAAAGGTTCTGAGCCCTGGGAAAAGCACCTATTCCTTCATCTCAAGGAAGAGAAGAGCTGCCTACTGTTGCCAGCCACATCCACCCACACTTTGTGACAGCAGAATGGACTGGAGCAGCATTCTCTCTGCAAAGCTTTCCCGTGTGGAAAGGAGGCACCTGGGGACATCTATATCCATGAGGAAACTCATCATAGACATTCAGACCACTCTGTTCTGTTTTCCCCAGTGAGAAAACGGCTAAAGTAAGGGGATGCTATCACAGAACAATGATACTAAGAATAGTAAGTGGTGGAAGAAATGTATTCAGGATATGAGCAATGCTTAGCAAAAGGTGCAGGAGACTATTTCACTATGGAAAGGGAACTTGGCTCCCTGTAACAGCTTTGCAGCATGGACCAAAAATCAGAGCATCCAAATTGCAGGAAAGTACACTTAAGGATAAATAGAAGCATATTCTTAAAAACCACATAGACTAAAGACACAAGATACTGGATCAATTGCCCTCCAACCTAAAGACAGGCAGAATAAAGGAAGTGAAATGGGCCTCGATTTAGAGACTCTTTCTTGCTCTGAACTCTCCTTGCTAATTCCATTCTGTTTAAAATGAGAGGAAATGCTGCTATGGTTGTTTGACCATTTTCCACTGACTGAAATCGCTCTGGGGCACAGAATAATAAGCAAAGCTGCGTTCAGGAAAAATAGTCTCACTTTCCATTCCAATGTACACAATGTTAAGCACATTTGTCTGCAACCAGGTATCCCTGGCTCAGAGGAAATTTGAAGCTCACATTCTGCTTTTGGCCTGAACAAAAGTAAACTCTGTGTGATCTGAAGGTGTTAGAGTAAAAAATGCAACAAGAAAACCAGCATTTGTATTTCCAAACAGCCCCAAGAGCTTAGGAGCTATCCTTTCAGTCTGAACATTTTCTGAGATGACAGCAAAAGAAGGAAAGCAGACTGCAGCAACTGAATGCCCTGGAGTGTCCCACGTGTTCCTATGATTCCTTCATGGGTCCTTTTGGATCTGGAAAGACAACAGAACAGTAGATGGAGACTGGGCAGTCCTGTGGGTCAGGGTACAGGGCATGGACCTCACAAGTTCAGGAAATGTGCTCTGATCTTGAGACAACCCAGGAAGTGATTTTTCCAGCCACGCTCAGCTCCTTCAGTGAGTTTCTTAACAGATCTTGCCAGGAACCTGGTTATAGAGAAACTAAATCTCCAGCAGCTTCCTGCTTTTTAAAATGTCTCCATAAATTCTGTATTTATTCTACAGCTTGCAGCAATACTTCCTTTGCTTTTTTAACATTACAGTGTAGACTATTTTCAGATCATTCTCTACCATGCTTTTTAATTTTCCACAGGGCCTTTAGTTTCTGTTCTGCTTTCTAGATAATGGAGATAAATAGGTAAAGAAAATGCAAAAGAACTGTAATTTTGCTGAAAATTGGTTATATTCTGAATAGGTAGCCCTAACTAAATCTTCTTGTTTTAATCACTTGCAAAACCTCTTTGAAATTTTTGCTCCTTCTAAGAAAGGTTTGGCTCACAAAATTTTATTTGCTCAGTTTCAAGGGAAAATCATTCCAAATAAATGTATTAATAAAGACAAAAAACCCCTAGTTCCATGATCGATTAATATGATTTTTATGGAGAACTGTTGACACAGCTGCAGAGTTATGTCAGGTCAGTGCTTTAAAAAAACAGATGCTCAAAAACATCTTGTCTCTGGGGAACAACACAGGCTAAACAACAATTTGACTTTGCTAGCTCAAGAGTGAAGTAACGCTAATGTCTAACCCAACTGCTTGTGGATGGGGGAACAAAAAAAGAATTTCAGTAACAATGTTCAGGATTTAAGTATAATGGTATCCCTTACTATTCCTTACTGCAGTAAATTAAACTCCAAATCTAATAGAGATCAGAACAGACTTTTACTGTGAATGGCAGTACTTCCACACACAATTTGAAGTTTAGCAGGTGCTTACAGTGCTTATTCAAGGGCCACACGTCACTGTCCAGCAGTAGCACCCTACAGCCTCCATTACATAGCTGCAGCATTTTGGTCCAAGTAACTACATCCGGTTTACACTAATTCTGGCAATTTCTACTTCAGCCTATCTGGCCTCACAACACGGGAGAGTGCCTACGTATTTCCTCTGCCAACGAAAACCATTCACCATGGTGATAATTTTTCAACAGAAAAGGCTACAGAACCAATGTAACACTTGTGTCTTATGGTGTTACAGGAATCTATCAGAGTCCATTTCTCTGGAAGGTGGCACTGATTTGGAACAGCAGTGTGGAAACAAATACACTTCCCTGTCTCCAGCTTAATCAACATTGCTAGGTGAGGAAACAAATACCTCTTTATCACAGCCTGAGCTAGACTCTCCTCTGCTTCATTTCTTCATATGGCAGAAAAATAGAGAGAGAAAAAACCACAGTTATGAATCTTCTGGAAAGAAATATCTTCACCTATCAACTCTCCTTCTCTACTCTCTAAATGTCTTAAATAGCTGTAGTAATCACTGAATTATATTCACTTTGTCTCAGACAACTAATGCAGGGAAACCCTCAGCCAGTGTGGCTGAGACGCAGCAATAGACTCAAGCTATATCCTAATGGGATAAGACCAGTTTCAAGGGGAGGCCATGGCACAAGGTTTCCCTTAATAAGTGCCTTTAGCCACAGCCCAGCCTGCAAGAAGCCTAGGTGTGCCATGCCAGGGACAACAGCCTGGTTCCCAGAGGACTGCTCTTGTCCCTGTTGGGCAGCAGCCCTGATTGCTTTGTGAAGCCACCCAGGTCTGCAGTCCAGGGCAGCACCAAAGCCTCCCTCCCAGGCTGCAAGGTCTCCAAATGAACACACGAGCCAGCTCACTTTCTCGCCAGCTCTGTTGGTTGGTCCTGCCATGCTAGTGATTCAGGCAAATTTTCAGACACCTTAACTCCTTTAGAAGGTGTGGGGACATTTGCTAGGGTTTTTTGATTGTTTGTTTGTTTGTTTGGTTTATGTTGTTTTTGTTGTTGTTGTTTGGGGTTTTTTCCCACTGAATTTGAGGCAGACAAGTGATGATAAGTTGTGGAGGGCTTATCCACTGGCTGTATTTTGCAGCTGATGCTTATGGACTGTGAAAGTTAGATCATTCCAGTCTGCAAGCAGTGCACAGGGGTCGTCCCTTCTGTTTGAGTCTGGATGCCATTAGCACATGAGCTGCACCAGCTCTGTGTTTTCTGAAGACCAGCTGCCCACTTAGCTGCCAGCTTTGAGATAACTGGTTTTCCATGGCTGGGAATCCCAGGTATAAGCCGCCATCTGTGGTAACAAGTTCCACATAGTCTACGTATTTCCAAGCAGTGTTTTTTCATAATTAAAAAAAGTTTATTTTATTAGTATCACACAGAACAGAGACATTTTCACTAGAAATGTTAGCACACATCTTTTATAGAGGTACTTTTGATAACATAAAAAGGGAAATATTTCTGATAAAATCCTCCTTCACTCCTTAAGCAACCAAACACAATGGGTATCTGTAAGGGAAATTTTGATGATCCAAAATTATTCTGAACTAAGACCCTGCAGAGTTGCTGGGGAAAAGAACTTGCAAATCTGATCTCTTAATTGCAAATATTTTTTGCAGCAGAAACATCTAATGACACATCAAACTGCTTTCACAAGTGAAGTCCCACTGGCATAAACCACATCATGTAGCAATGAATACCCAGCACTGATTTATATATTCTGACTTTAAATCATCCTCTCCCTAAGCTCAGAAACTTGTTTGGGAGCACTCCAGCCACATATGCACTGCAAGAAGCATCCATCAAGTAGATCACGAGTTGTCAGGGACCAGGCCCAAGATGAGAGAGATGTGCTTGTTCTTTCTGCAGTCATCATTTTCTGAGTGGATTCTGCCAGGCTTCTCAACCCAACTCTGCCTTGAGGCAGACTTCTTCTGCAGGCAGCTTCTGAAATGCCCCAAGAGTCCACATAAAGAGATGGAAGCAACAGGGCCTGAGGTTTTCTTTCTGGCTGTGTGAGCACGAGAACAAGATGGAATTGCTGCTGTCAATAATTTCTAGCTTGGGTAAGGAAGACTCGTGTAGAACTAAACTGAGCCAATCTCCTCCACCTTTCCTCTCCTGAACTGTTTCCTAATAGGCTCACTGGCCATCCTAAAATGATGGACATTCCCATAATTTCCTCAGTTTATTATTTTTGGATAAGTTATACTATCTACCCACAGCATTGAATCATAGCTTAATATATTTCGTAGCATATGCATTTTTTAGGAATTTCAAAAAGTCAAAAGTAGAGTCCCATTGGCTTCAAAAGTTTGAGGAAAAAGAAAGGAGGGTAAGTTTAAAAATAAAAATACAAATATTGGAAGTCTGACCCTCATAAACACTTGAAGTCCATGACAAATCTGGCAGAGTCATATGCTGTGCACTTCTCAGGCTAATGACTTATAACAAAGGGACAACAACTGTTTTAGAAGTAATTTTTTAAAAATCTCTCATGCGATTTAGAGCAGAGTAATTTTCTGAGCTGGGATATGACACTTATAATCAAACCTCTAAGGTGTGAGAACTTCACAAAAATCCCTCCATCCTGAATGGTAATATCATCTATAGCTTAGAAGTCTTACAACACCATTGACAAATGTATTTCAATCATTATACATATAGCAGCAGTCATATGTTTTGCAGGTATATAGGGTAGTCACATCCAAGGATATGTTCTGTAATCATTTGGTCAATGTTTCCGAACAAGGCTTTGAGTTCTCTCTCCTCAGAGACAGCTGTATCTGTCAGCTACACTAAACACTGGGATTCTCAGGCAGGTTCAAGAGTTTTTGGTTCACTTCTCTTGAGAGAGCTCTCTGCATCCAGTCACAGCTTTATATTACCATTTGTACACCACAGTCATTAAGCATGACAAAACTTCAAAACTGACACAAATCTCTTCCAAAACCTGGCTTAAAAACCCAACAATTGCCACATCATTTTATTAAAGCTGCATTTCACTATAGCTGTTTTGAGAAGACATTTAGAGAGGGGTAGGTTCAAAGATCTGCACTCATATGGAGCCTAGTCCCAACAGCACTGATCAATTCTGCAAACAGAGAAAATGTAGGGATATGGTAGTTTAGGCACCAGAACTCTGCTTTGTGTGCACAGAACCCAGTGGAGACATTCCACACCTCCCAAGGAGTACTCCCAAGGAGGACCCATAGTGCATTATACAGCAGCCCTTAGCAAAGAAAAAGGAAAATGCTGGAAGACTTAACCCTGAAACAATTCACCATCGTCTTCCTTTCCTTTGGACTATCACAGATATATTAGTACAGAGAGAAAACGTAGTGCACTGGCACTCCTATTTTTGGCCAGGCTGCTGAGCAGAGACAGAGAAACAAATCAAAAAACAATAATAGTTGGAGTTGGAGGAACTAATCTAATGTTGCAACTCTCAACAGCTTAGGATCTTTGTCTTCATGCACAAGCAAGAACACAATAATGGCCACATTATTGGGCTGGACTCAGGGCTGACTTACATCCTGCTCTTCATCCCAAAGCATATACTGCAGACACTCAGCTCATTCAGAGGACAGAACAGAGCATCAGAGGCTGAGCCCATCTGTCCCTCTGACTCTGAGGAACCCTGGCTGCTATCTCAGGTACAGAGAGCTGAACATATGTCCCTTTTCCCTGTCTGTCTGAGGAATGACTAAGCTTAGTGCGAAATGAGGAAATATCACACTTCCCACAGAGCTGAATGACAGGAGGATCCAACCCTTTAATTGCACCAGATTGTGACGAGCTTTAAGGCAACATCTTGGTAATAAATGTTAAAAGTATTGCCAAGACATGGTGCCTGTGGACCAGTACCTAGAGGAAATAGGGTATGGGAAAAGTGACAGCCTACAAAGGGTTGTCAGGATGACACGCTTCTCCATTAGCCTAAAGCAGTTTGAACTTGCTTCGAAATCAGGTGACAAACCTCTCCTGGATCATGGGATAGCACCCAGGCCCCTAATACATTGCAAATTAAATCAGCAGACCTAATTTCATCATCAGGTCAGCCTATCTGGCCTTGAATGAGTGTTAGATATCAATATGCCAACTTTACAGGAACTTACCTCAGAAGCTAAGTGCTGCTTGCACCTTTCATGAGTGGACTAAGCAGTAGGCCATTCTTCACATTTAACTGATTTCAACACTTCTTACCAAAACACCCTTTTTTCCTCCTGGCCATCTTTTCTGCTAAAGTGTCCCTAGTGAATAAACTGAAGATTGTGCTTGACTTTTAATTCACATGCCAACAATACAGCAGTATCTGATGACAAGAGAATAATGAAAGAAAGGTCAACTTACTATAAGTACAGCTTCAAATGAGATAAATATACAAATACCAAATTAATTTCATTAAGAGAAAGCATGCAGACAAAAGTTGTATTTATGGTCGAAGAAATTTCATTGCCCTAATAATGTATTCATGAGTTGAAAGTGAAGACAGGGATTGAACGTGACCTAAGTACTTAACTTCAACTCAGAACTGTGTAATTAACTATGTTAATTAAGGTCACGCCAAAACAAGGTTAAGCACAGCTGGAGATTGAAAGTACATTCTAGTAATTGAGAGATTACCCACCAATAAAAGACAGACAATAAGCCCTGCCAAGTTACATTGCATATTTCAAGTTTCCATGGGTATGTTTTATTTTCCTTCTGTGCAGCTATTCCCTCTGTGGTTTTAGTTTATGAGACAAGGGCATTGTACCTTGAGAAGAAGTGTAAACAGCTTTACTTCGAATACAGCTGTTGGTCTGCCACCATGCTTTTTGTTTGTTCCCATTATCTGAAGCATGTTAGTTCATCCTCAAAACAGCGTAAGAGAATGGAAAGTTAAGCTAGGACAACATTTGCCTTTTCAAAACATGCTTGCATTTTCAAAAATGCTTGCATTTTATTTGTCACATGAAACTCAGGAACTGTATGCTGTTTTCCTCAAAAAATAGGAGAGGGTAAGTAGTATAATAATCAGTATTTTGGAGAAAATATTTTGGAGTAGTTTTCTCTCCATCTGCCTTAAGAGAGAAGCCTAACAATTGCAGCAGCTAATTGCCAGTAAGACACAGCAAATAAAACTCCAGGATTTGGGACATAAAGACTTAAATAACCCTTCCTCACTACTGCAGCTCTGGTGGTAGGTCTTTTTCTGAAACAGCATTCCTGATGATCTCCATCTGCTTGGGGCAACAGCATATTCAAAGACAAGGGCAGTAAGCATGAGTCATTAACCAAATTGCTCTTGTATATATGTACACTGAACACCCACAGGCCAAATAACACAGAAACAGCCAACCTATCCCTTGTTCTAATCTGGTGTAACATAATAACAGGAAGATTTGCAGGGTGGGAATATCTCGTTGTGAAAAACAAGTTTTAAAGTATTGGTGACAGATGGCTATACATGAAACTGAAGGTAATAAATACAGGTTTTAGCTTTTAGAACTAGATACTGAATTATCTCTAACACGGCATTCTTACCTTTCCAAAAAGTGTGTATATAGTAATCTGCCAGAGCTACATTGAGTCCTGTCAAGGCTCATCTGAAGGAAACATGCTTTCTGTTCTATGATCATAAAATCATAAAATTGTAGCATCATAGATTAGTTTGATTTGGAAAGGACCTTTAAAGTTCATCTAGTCCAACCTTCCCTGCAATAAGTAGGGGCATCTTCAACTAGATTAAGTTTCCCAGAACCCCTTCCAATCTGACCTTGAATGTTTCCAGTGATGGGGCATCTACCACCTCTCTGGGTAACCTGTTCAGGTGTTTCTCTATCCTCAAAATAAAAAAAAAAAAAATCTTGTCTGACTCTACATTCTTTCAGTTTAAAACCATTAACCCTTGCACTGTCTTTACAGTCCCTACAAACATGTCTGACCCCATCTTTCTTATAAACCCTTTTTTCTTACTTGAAGACTGACACAAGGTCTCCCTGGACATTTCTTTTGTGATCTTTCTAGTCCTGCTACTGATGCTCAGAAAGAGATACCCATTTTTCAGAATGCAAATATCTGACATACTCTGATTGATTGGTTGTTGTTGCCTACAAACATCTTGGGACCTTTAAGATATGTTTTTATGTCACATAGTAAGTAATTGCAAAGAGCAGCAGTGAGCGCTCTGCCATGCACCTGAGTCTGGGACTTTGGCCCAGCCTTTGCACATGCAGGAGGGCAAAGCAAGGACAAGCAGGAAGGCGTGCACATTCATGGAAGCAGCAGTTGAGGACAGGAAGGGGAAGAACAATTACTGTGCAAGGCACAATCCTTATCCAGAGTTCCTTCTGCAGTACTGCTCACCGGAAGGGTCCCACTGGGAGATGGTCCAAGAAGACTGAACTGGATGGCTTGGCAGCAGGCTGCAGTGCTGCTATCAGGAGGATCCTGACCCAGAGGTCATGTACAAGACAGAACTGGCATAGAGGCAGCACATCTCCAGACACTTTCCAGATCAAAAGGTTATGCACAACAGCTAGAACTTGAGACATGGTCTATGTCTGAGCTCCAAAAACAGGAGAAGGTCAATAAAATTCACATATGAGCAGCAGAGTGCAGATGCCCTGAAGTGCCCATGAATGAGCAGCACATGTAATGAATGCAAGAGCATGTTACTGACTCCAACACTTGCAGTGCTTGTTTATCTGCAGAAATGTCCCACAGCAGGACAAGATGATTAGGAGGTGTTACTGCTTTTCTCTTTGTTAACACAGAAGGCTGGTATTGTCAGGGCTAAACTTTGTATGATTCTTCAGACACAAAAATGTCTTAGCTGTCCTCTACGTAAAGCAACTGAGACTGAAAGTCTATGAGTAACAGCAAGAAAAGAGCACTGCACAAGGATGCTGATGAACTCTTGTGTTTGGTTCTGGGCAACAATCTTGAACAAGACTGAAATTAAATTGGAAACAAATATGGTGAAGAAACAGAGTGAGGCCTGCCTGAGCTGAAAGGACTGAAGGATTGTAGTTGTTTAGCTTAGCAAAGCAAAGACTGGAGAGTGTATGTTCACCATCTGTAAATTGACACAGGTTAAACTTCAGAGGAAGAACAAAATTATTTGGGGAAGAACAGAGTGGCACAAGAAGTGGCTCAAATTGGTTTTGAATATGTTTAAGCTGGCTTTTTGAATTTTTTCTAACAATGGGTGTGAAACTTATTTAAATGGTGAAAGGAGGATAAAATCCAAAGGTACTTTTACGCTTAGATTCAGGAAAGGTCTCAAAGTATCAGGGTTGCTTAAGATTACTGCTTATTGATTACAAGAGACCAAGACAAGAAGGGCAAAGGTACTGTCTTCATTTTACATTTCTTGTCAGGTTTCTCCATAAGCCATTATTCAACAGTAAGTTGAGTAATGTGCAGGTCAGACTGCACAGTTTGTCAAAGTTCCTGCTTACTTATGGTTACTTAATGCATGCAAATGTGTAAATGCAATAAGCAGAAGTCAGTGTGATGTGATGGTCAGAAGGGGACCAGTGACCAAGAGCATAGGTACTAATTCCATAAATGTTCTAATTTTCATATCCATACACAAGGCTGGTTGTGCTCTTTCCTTTTTAGGTAGTGCATTTCAACATTTTACTCCTTTTTGCAGTACACCATCTAAATGATGAAGTGATTGGTGACAGCCAACATGGCTTCACTGAAGGCAAATTGTGTCTAACAAATTTGGTAGCCTTCTATGATGAGGTTACTGTAGTGGTGGATGAGGAAAGAGCAAAAAATGCCATCTACTTGAACTTGCACAAAGCATTTGACATACATCCTTGCATAACATCCTTGCCTCTAAACTGGAGACACATGGATTTTCAGATGGAACAGTTGTTGGATAAGAAATTGGCTGGATAGTCTCGCTCCAAGAGATGGAGTCAACAGCCAAAGTGGGGACCAGTGGCAACTGCTGTTCCTCAGGGCCCAGTACTGAGACCACCACTGTTTAAAATCTCTGTCAGTGACATAGTGAGATCATGGCACTCTCAGCAAGTTTGTCACTGGCACCAAGCTGTGTGGTGCTGTCAAAACACTGGAGGGAAGGGATGCACTGTCAGAGGGACCTGGACAGGCTGGAGAGGTGGGCCTGTGTGAATCTCATGAAGTTCAGCAAGGCCCAATACAAAGTCCTAAACCTGGGCTGGGGCAATCCCAAGTACAAGCTGGGTGGAGAATGGATCACGAAGAGAAGTGTTTGGGGTTGCTTGTGGTGAGAGGCCAGAGGTCAAACATATTCCAGGCTGAGTCAAAGGGAGCATGGCCAGGAGCTGATGGAGGTGATTCTTGACATCTTCTCTGCTCTTGTGAGACCCCACCTGGAGTGCTGCATCCAGATCTAGGGCCCCCAGCACAGAAAAGATGTTGACCTGTTGGAATGAGTTCAGAGGAGAGACATGAAGCTGACAGGTGACCTCCACTATGGAGACAAGCTAAGACAGTTGGAGCTGTTTAGCCTGGAGAAGAGAAGGGTTTGGGGAATGCTTGCAAAGCCCTTTCAGTACCAAAGGGGGGCTACAAGAGAGATGGAGAGGGACATTTCACAGGGGCAAGAAGAGACAGGATGAGGGCGAATGGCCTTAAGCTGAAGAAGGCTAGATTTTGATTAGATATGAGGAAAAAATCTTTACTGTGAAGGTGGTGATGCACTGGCACAAGTGTCCTGGAGAAGTTGTGGATGCCCCATCCCTGCATTTGTCGGATGAAGCCCTGAACAACCTGGTCTAGTGGAAGGTGTCCCTACCCATGGCAGGTACAGTGGAACTAGATGATCTTTAAGGTCCATTTCAACCAAGTAATTCTAAAATTTTATGGTTGTATTATCTACTTGGTTAAAATTGCAGACATGCTCTTAAAATCAGTAAAAACAATAATTTTTAAAGGCAGGTAGGTCCTATTGAAGTCCTAAGGAAAACAATGTACAAGTATTTGAGCCTGTGATCTTATAAAAAAAAAAA
>VWYP01014158.1:19278-49009 GCA_013400435.1 Pycnonotus jocosus
ACCTTGATATTAAAAAAAAAAAAAAAAAAAAAAAGATGTTTGGAACTGTTACAAGTAAAAGTGGAAGAGAAGATCACATAATCAGCTAAGAGATAGAGAAAGGAAATGTATCTTAAAATTTGCTTTTTAAAGAGAATAAATACTCAGAGAGAACTCCTAGTCACTAACATTTGCATAACACCAGTCAGAACACTCTGGCAGTTTTTCTTATTTTCAAGTAAGTTTGCAATGAGATAGGTGAGTTGCAAATGTCAAATAGTGTATTACAACAAAAACTCTCCTGACAGGCAGAAGAACTTAGTAGCGGCTCAGCAGTAGCCCTTCAGTGCTCTCTCCCAGTAAATGCTAGCAAGATTCAGCCCTCCACAGGCTCTAGCTATGAAGCATGTCAGATCAAAAGAAACAGATATGCTCAAAAGAAGTAAATGTTATGTTCCACTCTGGATGATTCATGTAAGACTGCCTGACCCAATTTCGAGTCCACACTTGTTTGGGAAGACATGCAAAAGAAAAGAGACATTCTGCAGTATGTTCCCAAACAAAGCTGTTCAAATGGATAACAGAAGAAAAAGAAAAGAGACATTCTGCAGTATGTTCCCAAACAAAGCTGTTCAAATGGATAACCCACTGCTCAGGCCAGGCAGTCCAGATCAAATTTAGGACATGCAGGCCACAGCATTCCTTTCTATGCTTTTGTCTACTGATGGCAGCATCGGTACACACACACGGATGGCAGTACAGTACCCTGCACAAATCAGGGTAGCCAGATGATCTCTCTGTGGTTTTTAACAGACTTTCAGCTGGAACCAGTGTGGCCTTTTCTGAATAAACGATGGTATGAGGAAGAATATGCTTTGCCTTAGCATCACCCAGATTATGCTTGTAGGCAGGAAAAATACTGCTCTGCTGCAAAGCTATAGCAGCAAAGCTGCCTAGAAATTGCCATGCATTTAACGTATGCTCTAACACACATCCAGAGAGGGCTGTTCTGCTTCTGTTGGCAAGACTGAAAACTATTTTCGCACCTGCAAGGCAATCTTTTGCTGTGGGGTGAGATCAGTTATACAACCAGCATGCAACAGCATGCAGTCTTGCCCTGTTATCCAGACCCATTCTCTAAACTTCTGTCATCCCATGGATAGTGTTCAGTAGAGGGCACCTTCACTCTACAGAGAACAAAGAGCTGAGAGAACAACAGGAAGTGAAAGAATCCTGTTCCACAACTGGTGACATAAAGATTGTTTCTTAGCCAGTCACCATAGAAATAGACATTATCTAGTCAATAGGAAATTTGCTAACACCAAAGCTGAGTGTTGCATTTGATGTGCCTGAAGGAATGGATGGCATACAGAGGGAAGACCTGGGCAAGTCCAGAGGTGGGGCTGTGAGAACCTCATAATGTTCAACAAGACCAAGTGCAAGGTGCTGCACTTGGGCTATGGCAAACCCTGGTATCAACATATGCTGGAGGATGAACAGATGGAGAGCAGCCCTGTGAGAAGGACTTAGGGGTGCTGGTGAGTGAGAGGCTGGACATGACCCAGCCATGGGCACTCCCAGCCCAGAAAGCCAAATGTGTCCTGGGCTGCATCCAAAGCAGCGTGGGCAGCTTCTGTGAGACCCTAGCAGGAGTACAGTATACAGCTGCCAGGTCCCCAGTACAGGAAAGTGATGGAGCTGCTGGAGCAGGCCCAGAAGAGGGGCACAAAAATGATCAGCAGGATGAAGCATCTCTCATATGAAGAAAGACTGAGAGAGTTGGAGTTTTTCAGATTGGAGAAGGGAAGTGTACAGGGACACATTATTGTAACCTTCTGGTAACTAACATGGGCTTTATAAAATGGAGTCAGACTTTTTGGTAAGGCCTGCAGAGACAGGAAAAAGAGGTAATTATTTTAATCCAAAGAGCAGATGGATGCAGACTAGATATAAGGATGGAAATTTTACAGTGAGAGTGACTGGAAAGCTGCCCAGTGGAAAAGGAGCTGGGGGTGGTGATCGACAGTGGCTGAACATGAGCCATTGAGTGCCCAGGTCACCCTTCAGAAAGGGGTGGACCTGTATCCTGTATCCTGTACATGATTAGGTAACATTTTCTCTCATGTCCATCTTGAAACTATGAGGCATTAAAGAGTTTTCATTCAAGTTTCAACAGCATAATGAGAAAGTACCTTCAACAGATGCCCATGCCACTTTCTCCAGAAGGTTGTTCAAGGCCAGCCTCATCCATAGATTTAGGGAATGAGGTAACTCACAGCATGTGTTATACTTTCTAATGTAAGCCATGTCTTTATGGCAACCTAGATTTTCTCAGATCCCTTTGGATTATTAATGATCACAAATCACTGAGGTGACAGTCTTCAGCAGCATTTGCACAGGCTATCTCTTTCCTTCACTAAGTCATTAAATGTGACAAACAACTTCATCTCCAGAATACCCTGATTTCCAGCTTGGGAGGCAACTGGACTTTTTTTTTGCTATCATTAACCAGGCTCTAATTTGTAAGAAGAGTACTCCTAATGTTGATTTCTTGAGGCTCTTTTTCCAGCTAGACAGCAGCTGTCTAACTCTGGAAGCCATGACCTTAGCAGAATGCAGGCCAGTTATATGAAACAGGCAGAGCTATGAAAACAGAAAGCCATTCCTGCCATGTGTGAGGTTATCCAGTAAAAACTTATAAGGAGCACTGTTTCTTCCCATTCTGCTCAAAGTGCACAACTGCCAGCAAGTCTGAGACACACACACACATGGTCTTTCAGCAATGTGTTAGAATTATTGCCTCATTTTGGTCACATAACAACGACACATCTGTGTACATTGGAGCCAGCTACAGGATTCAGGTCAGCATTTTCCACCTGAAGTATAAATTACTTCTGCAGGCTTAATTTGCTTTGTTACTACAACAAAGCATCACATTGACACTACAACACAGCATCAACTAATTTTTCTTTTTAAAAATGCCTGTTTGGGGCCAATGCCTCCTTCTTTTGCTCACTAAGGCAAATATAGAAGGGCTGGAAATGAAATACTACTTTTTTTATAGATGCTGAAGAAAAAACATCAACTGAATTATATACAACACCTCTGGATCAAGGGAACAGGACCCCAGTTTAAGGATCATAGATTGCTACTTTTGCATATGTATGCAAGTATGCCACTAAGTTTCACCCATCATCCTCCTACATTTAAAGAACATTTTAAGCCTGCAAAGTCAAGCACGTAGAGGCAAAGTAACAAAAGAATAAAGTAAGCCTGTTAGCTTTAATTCAGCCCACTCAGCTGTGTGAACAACCATTGATCCTAGTGAGGTGGCTGATTTTCAAGACATATAGCAAAAACTTCAGACAATTTCAAAAGGAAACCAGAAGAGTTTCCAGTTTACATAGCATTATGGAAAAACCAGATTTCATTCTTTGTTTTTTTTACTTGTGATAGAACTGTTTTTCCTTAATCCTTAAATAGATACTCAAATATTTTCATGTGTTCTGGAAAGGCTGTGATTCATATTCAGCGGTGCAAAGAATATCATAGTGTAACAGGCTTAGGTTCAAAAAATTCAGGCAGGTACTGAATGCTGAGAAATGAGTCTTCTTAGAAATGCTGAGTGACACCAGCATCAATAAAGCAGTCATGAAAAGACGTATGAGCCTTGTGGAAAAGTTTGACAGTTCCAATAAATGATGATAAGATGTTGCTTTCAAAGGTAAGTATTCCCATTTCTTCTTTGAGACATTTTGCTGGAATGTTGCTTTTGAGAATTATAGAAAATAAGCATTAATATTCTTCAAAGGGAGATGAAAAATTAATTCAGCTATTAAGCAGTATGTACCTCCCAGGCAGAATTTATGTAAGTGACATTCTGAGCTTCAAAACTTGGGAGGATATTATAATTAATATGTAACTCTTTAAATGTATACAGTGAGAAATTAAGGACCTTGCATAAAATTCAGAAGATGAGAAAACATCTTCTGCTCCTAATTCTGTCTTTATGGATAGTTAAATGAGTTTTCCCTCATTTTCAACAGCTTTTCCTCATTACTTAGAGCACAAATTCTGTAGTGGCAGATACTGTGTATCTTTAAAGACCTAATCAAATGAGAATGCAATCTTGTTTGGGAGATGCAGAGGCAGTATGGTGAACATGGATGAAAACTGTGAATAAAAATAGTGCCATCAGTGGGATGTTCTATGTCACCTACACTTGAACTTCTAGATTCTGCTTAGGAACTGTTCCTTCACCGTGTAGCAGAAAACATACATAACTGAGGCATCCAAATAATAGATTTATAGAATGGTTTGAGTTGTAAGGGACCCTGAAAGTCATCTGCTTCCAATCCTCCTACCATGGGCTGGCAAACTTTGCACTGGAGCAGGTGGCACAGAGGCCTGTTCAACTGGCCTTAAACACTTCCAGGGATGGGGCATACACCGCTTCTCTGGGCAACCAGTACCGGTGCATCACCACCCTCACAGTAAAGAATTTCCTCCTAATAGCTTATCTAAATCTACCTTCCTTCAGCTTAAGACTGTTCTCTCTTGATCCATCAGTACATGACCTTGTAAAGAGCCCCTCTCCATCTCCATTGTTGCCCCCTTTGTGTACTGGAAGGCTCCTGTGAAGTCTCCCTTGACCTTCTCTAGGCAGATTGTGGGAAATATTAAAAACCTTACAGAATAAGAACTTCTTCCACCTTTCTTAAATCCTGTTCACTTTTGTTAACTAGAAAACACTCTGGGGAGGGTTCAGGGTTCTGCAGGTCAGATGGCCAAAGAGTGGCTTGATGGTGGCCTCATGTGTGAGGCAGTGCTTGGCTGGGAGATGCTTGGACACCACACGGTCAAAGAGCTGATTGGGTGAAGGGACAGGTGAACAGTGACCCCGCAGTGGTACGCAGCCAATGTGTGCTTGTTTTGGTGGAGTTTCAATTAAGTTTAGAGTACAAAAAGGCTCAGTTCACTACAATAAACCATCTTCAAAGCAAGCAAGGAGCGCTGCGTGTCTGTTCCCCCTTGCTATGGCAGACCAGCTGCAACTGTGTCAGTCTTCTCTCATTGGAGATGTTATTTTTCCTTCTGATCATTTTCATGGCCTCTGGACTCACTCTAACAGCTCCACAACTTTCTCACGTTGATGACCCCAGAGCTGGATGCAGGGTTCCAGGTGGGGTCTCACCAGAGCAGAGGAGAGCAGAGGGGCAGAATCCCCTCTCTCCCCTGCTTCCCACCCTGCTTTGGATGCAGCCCAGGATACAACTGGCCTTGCAGACTGCAAATGCACATTTGCTGGCTAGACCTCACAGCATGGTGTCGGTGGCAAACACGCTAAGTGTGCCTTTGATCTCATTTTCCATGTCGTTGACAAAGATGTTGAACAGCAGTGGTCCCAGTATGAACTTGGATTTTTTGAACAAGCAAACACACATAAAGCCTGCATTGTTTTCTAACTGTGTTTCAAAAGGCCATCACACTAAGAAAGACTATAGAAAACAGCTCAATTTTAGAAGCTGAAGTAGGAAGTGAACTAAAAAGAAATTATACCTATCTTTTCTTTTTTTTTACTTTGCGGTAACATCAGAGAGTTATGACTGGGAGCTATGGAGACTGTAGAAATTTAAAAATACTGTTATCCAGCACAGCTCACAAGAAAGGACATTGCATTACCACAGTCTTCTGAAGTATTTCTTTTTTTTTCAGTGCGTGTTCAAGTCCCCTTACAGAGGAAACGGCCTCTGAGCACGAAACGTCAGTTATCACTTCAATGTTAGCACCTTCTCCACAGCAGCACAACACCTTCCTTACATTTCTGCAAGGAATTGCCAGTGTGTCAGACACAGCTGCAAGAGGTGTCAGGGGCAGCACTATCTCCCCCAGGTGATGGGGAGGACAGTTCTGTGGCTACACAAGCTTGACTCCTGCTATTCCCTGAGAGTTGCTTCTTCCCATGTTATCCTCAGTGCACTCAGAAGACGCCTCAGCAAAGCTGCCAAATGGTATGACTGGGAAATAACACACCATTTGTGAGGAAGCAGTGAGTACTCAGACGGCTTTGGTCGGTGCCCAGGTATGATGTATAAGAGCAGGGCTCGTCCTTGCAGGGTGCTAACTGCCCCACTCATCTAAGCACTTGCTGCCAGTGGCATAAATGTCAGCCAGCCTCATTATCTGTGTCTTTATACAAAACGTGTGGCACAAAAAAATGAGGAGCTGTATCTCTCTCTCTTTCCTTTTAAGCAATTTCTGCCTTTGCCTAGGCAGGCAAACCAATTTAGGACGACAGGTTTTCTGGTGTAATAGGCTGCTGCTATAACAAATCTTGTCTTTCAGAAAAGGTAATAACTGCTGCTACTGCTGCTGCCACCAGTAATGAAAAGAGGAGCCTGCACAGATACTTTGTCATTAGAACATGCACAATTCTTGATTTCCCCTATGTTCTTCAACAGCAGAATAATGGGGAAAAATAGATGTCTTTATCAACACATAGAAGTCATCCCTTTCCAGAATTCTGCTTCACAGATAAAGAAGATACTTTTGTGTTTGCAGCCGTATTAAAAGATGCTCTTGCACGCATCTTTGCATTCCCATGATAGAGCCAAAAATACCTTAGCTTGCAGTTCATTCTCTAAGAAGCAGCTGGTGCCACTGAACTTTGAACTTATTCTAATATGTTCTATGCATAAAGGACATTCCTTAGCAAAGCAAGGTTGGATTTGGGATTTTTTTCCCATAAAACAATAAGTTTCTGGTTGATTAAAAAGTGAAGAACTTAGGCTATTTACTTATGGTGTTACATTGTATGCTGTTTTTCCAAACAGATCTGAAAAAAAGTGATATCCTCTTATTACTATTCACTAGGAGACCTGTTCATCATTACCAGTTTTATTTCTGGTGCCTTCTGTTGGGAACTACTGCAGTTAGAGCAGGAATTCAATCAAAATGTAGATCTGAGCCTCTTGTTTCTAAAATGCATAAAATCCACATGCAAATTATGGACCTGGGCTCACTATTTGAAAAAAATATTTGGTGCTTCTGCTATCAGTATTTGACAAAAATTAAAGTCAGCTTGTATTTCATTGAAACATTCAAAATCAGTGGTGCTTTAAGTCCTCATATAAACTTGATATTAACTTCCACACTATCAGAAAAATTAGTTCAGTTTCAAATACTCTCACAGTTCAGATCAAGCACATCTGGCCATGGTATGCATGAGAAATTTTACCATTTTTTGTGCTAAAAAGTGGCCAGGTGGGAAGCAGAGACAGAATGGACACACAGTGATGGGTAGTTTCATTCTCATTATTCACTAACTCAGCAACTGAATCTTTAAATTAGAAATCATAAGGAAATTGCTTTTGGTGACCTCTACACACAGCAGGTCTGTGTCAGTCTGTACAGAATGCATATATATGCTCTTGTCTGTTGTACACCCCTGCTGACATTACAACCCTGAATATTGGAAAACAGTGCAGGATGCCACGGGATTTGCTTGTTCAAAGCTGATGCTGTACTTCAGGGTTTTGCAAATTTGCCTTGTGCAGGACTACTTTTTGCTATTGTCCTGCACCAGGTGCTATCAGTTCTACTAAGAAGGAGACTTGCTGGCATTTCTGCAAATAAACTGGATGCATTTCCCTCATGCATTTCTATAATTTTCCTAGATTTTGCCTAATTTGGGAAGGAGGTTTGCATGCTGTAATCATAAAGCCTGAGCCCTTACCTTCTAAAGTATGACACATATCCTTCATATTACTCTGAGATCACTAAAATTACATGCAAACTAAATAGGCATCTCCAGGAGATGACAAAGAAAATACTTTAAGATGCAAGTTCTTTGCCAACAGGAGGACTCACACTCACTCACTCACAAGTTTACAGAAATCAAAGGAGTCTTGGTCAGCCTGCAGATGTTTTGGACTGAACCATACAGAGAAGCCACTGTTTCTCAGCCAAACCTACCTGGCATTCCCTCCCCCTATCATGGCAAATAAATATTTCAGATTTTCTTTCACCAAAATTAAGATATCAAATTGTTTTGCTTATGCTGGTACATCAAAATCCTTGTGCTTACACTTAGCTCCAGGTAAGCTGCGGCTGGAAGGATTAGTCCAAGGGACACCCTTAACTTGGACATTCAAACACAAACTGATACACTGGATATTCTTCCTGACCTTCATGAAACACATTGTACTGTGAGGGTGACTGAACACTCATACAGGTTGCCCAGGGAGATTGTAGAGTCCCCATCCTTGAAGACACTCAGAAGCTGCCTGGACATGCTCCCGGGCAATCAGCTCTAGGTGGTCTTGCTTGAAATGGGGGATTGGATCCTGTGACCTTTGGATGTCCCTTACAGCCTGAGCCATTCTGCGATTCTGAGGGCCTGGCTGTGCCAGCACGTTGATCCTGTTCACTGACAGATTGTCTTCTGTTTGACTAGCATGACCTTGGGTCTGTCTGCATATCTCACAGGAGAAAGTCCTTTTTTTTGCCATTGTAAACCACTTCCAGCTGCAAACAGAGTGTCCCCATAAATAGATTTCTTTAAAGCATCTGCTTGACACAGCACAACTAATCAACTCTTATGAAAGAAGGTGCAGAAAAATCAAGATTAAGCAAAGATAAGGATGTAATTACTCTTTTTCAGGGTGTCTTCTTATCCTGCTTCCCATCTGCTGTCAAGAAAAGAACAAGTGAGGGATGACTGCAGAGAATAAGTGCTCTTGCCAGTGAATGCTAAAGCAGTAATGCTAGGCTCTGCAACAGCAGGAGTTTCCCATACATATGGTAGTTTCCTATCACTGATCTTATTGGAAGACATGAAACTTTGCTTTTTCTCCCTTTCTAAAGAACTTGGCCATGGTGGACACAAAAACTAAATAAAAATTGAAAAGTGGGTGAGACCTGCCCTCCTTGGAGAAAATTCATTATGTGTAACCGAGGGCAGGAGAGACAAACTGTTCTCAGGTACCTGGGTCTATCTGCTTCCCACTCTGCAGCAGACCAAATACAACCCTGCCTTTGGAAACAGTGGTTGGAGCTAGCGTGAAGAATGCTCTCCAGTGCTCAGAGGGACAATTCTACAATCCCGATTCCTTGTGTCCAGGTAGGACCAGGATATGACCCTGTCCATCTCCCTGTCTTGCTCACAGCTCACAAAGCACTGAGAGGGACTGGTAGAAATGAGAGATTATCTGCTTTAGAAAGAGTCAGACCAAAGTCCTGTCCTGGCACAGTTACCTGTGACTCACCATCTAGGTGTTACTTTATATATGATTTGTGTCCCTGGTAACAACTAGAAGCACTTCTTGCCTCTCTGTGAGGACACAATGGGGAAAGCCAAACTCTTCCTGGGCGTCCCCACTGAGCTCTCCATTCAGTCACCTTTTTCCTTATCTGAAGGTGCAGAGGCAAGTTGTGCACTTATTTTAAATACACTTTGCATGTATCACTCCATTCCACTACTCTTTCTAGCAGAAACTGCCAAATAGCAACAGTGGCTTTTGTTTCCTTTGCTTGAGACTTCACTCAGCCAGCCTTCCTGCTCAGTTCAAAGTCCAGTCCATCAGTGTCATCTCCACTCAGTTATCTGGAGCTTTGAGAAGCAGCAGGCTAAATTTAAAGATGGGAAACAGGTTAGAGTAGCAATCAGTCAGGACTGAGCTTTGGAGCTTTCAGGAAAACACCTGGATGGTGACACTTCATCAGCTGTAGAAAAGCTATTAATCCAACTTTGACCTTATGGCAGGATCAGTGGGTAGATGTCTACATTCATGTGACTATCTGAAGAGGTCGGGGAGGAAAAATGTATTTCAAATCAGAGTCACCTATGTCTCATGTGATTATTTGGAGTAACGCAATGCTCCTTTCCCCTTAGGGTCCTATTAAACACAGGAAACAACAGTGTTTGCTATCACAGGGCTGCTTGTACAATAACTTCTTTTCCACTTTGCATTTTAGAAGGAGCAAGCAGCAATTATCTCCAGTTTAATTTCTCTTGTGTTCTGAAGACTTCTGTAGCAGAAAAATGCTGAGACTACAAGAGGTGCAGAAAAAACAACCCTAGTATGTGAGGAACCTGTGAATTTATCTGGTATGTTTCCTAGTTTGGTCACAAACTCTCGGACTCTATACAGGAAACATCCTGCCAGACTAACAGGCTGAGAAGGTGCAGATAAAACATATCTCTTTTTGTCTTGAGTGTTTCACCCAAATGAACTGGAATTACTGCAAAAACTCATTGCTTCTTTTGGGGGTGGCTTTCTCTGAATACTGGAATGATTGGCTTACTGCTGCTAATACTTACAGACAGTGAATTTCAAAGTCTTGTAAATATTTCCTGGAAACAGAGTACAAATAAATTTGCATAGATATATTTGACTTTGCAGATTGATCAAAACTGATTTTCAGGGGCTGGGAAGTAAGCCCTTCACTACAGTGTCAATGTGACACATCTGATCCAGACTTTCAATGGCAATATATATTGCCATTGTTGGGACAGAAGCTATGAACCATGCTAATGAGGAAAAAAAAAAAAAACCTGTCAACTATGGGCAACAGTAGAAACTATGTGAAGGCAAAGCAGGCAAAGCAGTGTCTTGCACAAAACATCTTCAGATATAGTGTCAGAGTGTTACCTAGTAAACACACAGTACTTGAAACTCAGATGGTCTCACTTATATTTAATTAGCAGCTGGAGTCATTACTGCAAGTGTGAGGAATATAAACAAAAGAAAATAAGACAATGAACTCACTTAATGACTTACTCCCTGTGAATTATTTATTTGGCTCAAAAAATAGCCACAGTTTTTGCTGCACAAGGGGAAATTTCAAAGTCATTCTACAAAAGCTGCTTATTAATTTCTCGATGAAGATGGACCGTGCAGTGAGAGGGTAAGAAGCAGACCCAGTGTAGACTGCTTTAGAAACTTCAGGTGAAATGCTGACTGAGCCAATTTTGCCATTGGCTTCAGAGACACTGTTTCCCTTCCAGTTCAGTAGTGATGGTATCTGTCTAATAAACAACTGGCATTCAGGTATTGTAGGCAAACATGTCAGTTTTTATTCATGCCTTTCCAAAGCCAAGGCTGATATCTTCACACAGCTGCCTGTGCATATGTACCCTCTGTGTGATGCTAATGTGATCTGCAAAATGTATTCGTGTATGAGAGCCTGATCCTGGAGAGTGCTGTGGTCTCACTCTACAGAGCATTTAAACCTGTCCTACATTTGTGTGTCCAAGCTGCCAACATGGAGCAGGTATTTAGGTGTTTAACTGGACCACAGCAAAGAGACCACTGCCTTGTAAAATAAGCTCTGACAGGCCATATATTTTAACTAGCAGAGCAACATATTTGGTAACTTTGAAAGAACTGGAGCAAAACTGAAATATCTTAGGCCAAGAAAACATAATGGGGTTTAACTTGGTTTTTATTAAGCAGAAACCAGGAATCATTCCAACAGACGTTTTAGAGGATGTGGCAGAAACACATAGCAATGATAACATATGTTGTAAGGTTAAAAAATAAAATTAAATTTAAGCATGCTATTCAGCCTTCTCAAAAATTAATCTCACATCTTAGTCTTCATGATTATAGTTGATATAACACAGTTAGAATAAAAAGAATTAAGGTAGATGTTATTGCTGTAAATACTGTCATTATGATTCTAAACAATAAGGTGTTTCTTTTAACCACAGATCATAGAGGGATGAAGAACTGTGCTGCTGAATCAGTTAAATAAGAAAAACAGTTTTTCTCACTGCTTTGAATAAAAAATACCAAAAAGCTGAAACATCCTCTTGAAAGGTAACACATGGAAGTTCACTGCTTAGGAACAAAGGGATGGATAGACTCTACAGCTGGGCTGTTTCCACTGCATTGTTTATGTGAAGAAAGTTTCAGTCAACTTAACAAACCACCCTAAGTCATCATGCTTAGTATTTTCTACAAATCCTTTAGTTCAACAGTGATTGACTAGAATATTGCCTTGGTTTTGTATGGCTTGATTTTTGGTAGCAGGGGGCCAAAGAGGTGGCTTCTGTGAGCAGCTGCTAGAAGCTTCTACCATGTCCAGCAGAGCCAATCCCGGATGGCTCTGAAGATGAACATGCTGCTGGCCAAGGCTGGGACAACTGGAGATGATGGCAATGCCTCTGTGACAACATATTTAAGAAGAAAATCAAAATAAAGGGACATAGAGAATTTTTCCCTCACCAAAGAAGAGGAGAATATGTGAGGGACCAAAGTTGGGGAAGAAGGAGGGGCAGGAGGTGTTCCTGCAGCCCATGGGGATCCACGGGGGATGCAGAGATCCACCCACAGCCCATGGGGATCCACGGGGGATGCAGAGATCCACCCACAGCCCCTGGGGATCCACAGGGGATGCAGAGATCCACCCACAGCCCCTGGGGAGGTGCCCTTGCTGGGGCTGGTGGATGCCTGGAGGAGGCTGTGATCCAGAGGGGGATCTGGTGATGAGAGGGGCCCTTGTCCTTGGAGGGCTGCACCCCATGGAAGAGCGACCCACGCTGCAGCAGTCTGGGGAGGACTGCTGCTTGTGAGATTTGGAGCCATGCTGGAGAAGTTCATGGAGAACTGTCTGCCATGGGAAGGGACCCCATGGTCTCACAGGGGAAGGACACCTCTCTCTGAGCAGTGGAAGAAAACCTTGGGTGATAAACTGACCAAACCCCCACCCCTTCTCTCCTGCTGTCGGTCAGGAGGAGGGAGAGTTTGGGGGAAGAAAAAGTGATTTTATGTCCTTATTTTACTTCTCATTATCCTCCTCTGATTTCATTAGTAATAAACTCATTTTGTATCTTTAAGCTGAGCCTGTTTTGCCCTTGGAGTGTTTCCTCCTGGTGCTTATCTCAACTTACAAACCCTTCTTTAAATTCTTTTGTCTCCTCTGCCCAGGTGTGGCAGGGGAGGGTGAGCGAGTGGCTTCGTGGGCACTTGGTGTTTGGCCAGTGTCAAACCACAACAAATATCTAGAGTGAAAATAGGATTGTGTTCTGCAGGTGTTTATTCTCTTCAACTGTACACTGCCTGCAGCCTTTTTCAGCAGAAATAATGCCCTAGACTTAGCAAGAATCTCACCTTTCCCTTCTGATTCTCTATTTGTTGTCTCTTAAACAAGGGATGAGTTTAGACATCTCTCTCTCTTACTGTAAGTGGCACAAATTTTAGTTGGCTTTGATGCATCAGGTCTTATGTTTATGGGATCACACTAGAAGACTAGCTTTTCTTGTAATGAAAATGTCTTTAAAACAGTCTAGGAAATGTCAAAAGTAGAAGATAGTTACAAAAAGATATATATTTTATACTGAGTCAGATTTTTTTTTTTTTTTACTTGAGAACTAGCTCAAAATCTTTGAACATCTGAAACAGAAAAATGAGATTTGCCCAAGGAAGTTTATGAACAGTGTCTTTAACATGAAACCCAACACAAGGTGTGTCACTGTGGTAGGCTTACTGACCATGATACTTATGTCAGGAACATGTCAACAAGCAAGGTGGTAAATGCCCTGATCTGTTCATGTAGCTAATCCTGAAAAGCTACATTGGGCCCTGCTTCTTATGTGTGCTCCGGGCTTGGGGAGATGCTCAGATTTGGATGCAATGATTTAAAATTTTGTGATCAGTTTGCATTCATGTTTTTCTGCAAGGATTTGTAAAAATCATGTCTTTGTTTCAGAATGTTACTGTTTAGGACTAGTGAAGCAGAGCTGTTTGTTTAGGTTCCTGTAAAATTCCTCCCCTGTGATGTATCTTAACTATATAACACAGTTGTCCCAAGGTTTGTCAAGTATTTTACTGTAATCAAACTCTGATGTGATAGAAAATGACTCCATACTCTGCAGATCTGTGTTATTCATAGCTTGCTGTTTGCAGTGTTGAAAGAGCAGTTTATTACTCCCAAGTTCACAATAAATCTTCTTTGGTCCTATAACAACAGTATCGTGCTATCAGAAGCACTTTTGACTAAAACTGTAATCACTTGTCTTCTCTATGTAGACATTTCTCATTTTTAGAACAGTCTTAAAACATGTGACGAGTTAAAAGAAGTTTTTCTTCCTCCTTATTGTATCCTTCAAAGGCTTTTCTGGAAAACACAAGGAGATTTGCTTGCCAGAGAGTGTCTTTCATTAAATGATGTGTCTCTGAGCTGTACCTTCAACACCAAGCTATGAATTATAACCTGCATATAAGTAGCGGCAAACTGAACAAAAATGTTAACAAAAATGCCCACAGGGATGTAGCAAATGCTTTAGTTTAAGATTTAGTTATTGCTGTTCATGGTATTTTGCTGCATTGTAACTCATTCTCAAATTAGAGGAAACGTAAGGAATTAAACAAGATGGAATACTCGATTATATTAATAGGCAATATTAGGACAGTTATAGCCTGGAAATTACATAAACCAGCAATGTGTTAGTCATCCATAGGCATTTGCAGAGGAAAAAGTGCTACAGAAGATGCTCTTGATATTCAGAAACAAGGGAAGTGAGAGTCTAACAGTGTGGGTGTATCTGTGTTAGAGTTATTGGTGGTCAAAGGACATGGCACGGTCGAGGCAGGCCAGATCTAGTAGCTCTGTTATTTACAAATCATACTTTTGTTGCTAAATGCTATTAAGGCCTATAAGGCACAACATGTTTCTTGGACAGACAAGTTTGAAGAATTCAGATCTAGAGAGCTGAAACAGTATCAGGAAAAAAGTAACACTGTCATAAGAATAAAAACTCAAAAGACTTCTCTATATTGATTCTAAAGGCTTTATTTCAACACTGTAACAATGGTGTTGACTATTAACAAACGAAAAGCAAAGGGATGGAATTTGCAGGAAGTTTCTTTTCCATATCTCTGTTTTCTTCATTATTCTTTCCATTCAGTAGGATGCTTTTCACTCATTCCCCTGAGTAGAAATAACTATCAAGACAGTTAAAGCATAAGACTTCTTCCCAAAATATGACACTGGCTATCTTTTGTTCCTTTAAGTGAGATTCCAACATGCCAGGTTTTCTCATCTAAGTACCAGGAGCGTTCCTTGTTTTTTTCTTTATACCAAATCCTTACACTTGAATTTTCAGTCACACAAGCCATTTTGATTTAAAAGCCTCTGTCAAAAGTAATTAGACTCTTTTCTCTACATTAAGATCAAGTTATATGCAACTGTCACCCATTTGAGACTGCCAAAGATGCTCATACTTGGATACCACAGCAAGTTTCACTAAAAAAACCAAGTTATTGGGGTTTTTTATCAGCAAAAAGAATTGTCAGCATTAGCAGTTTAGTTTCTTCTCAAATACAAGCAACGCAATTCCCCGGGTGCCCCCCAGCACAACAGGAAAAGAGGAACTGGTTGAGGTGTGTCAAGCCAAGGGAGCTGCTCTGGGAAGGTGAGAGAAGAGAGGCTGAGAACAGCTAGCCAACAACTCTGTAAATTAAGAAACCATTTCAGAACCACAAGGAGACATTGGCTCCTAGACTCCTTGATCCTCACAATTACACGTGGATTCCTTCTTGCGACTTTAGCCGTCCTGGCAGCACCATGATATATTGTTCAACATGTAGTTAGAAGTCACCCTTGAAGTTGAGAGCAAATTCACAAGTACTGCACAGCCAGAGGCTAGTTCAGATTCTTTTCCTGACAAGAAAATTTATGTTAATATATGTTCCTTACCATTGTAGCCAAGCACTTCAGAAATAAAAATGAAAGCAATATTCTTTGTTTTCCTCTTCTGAGTGATGGTAACTGACCTGTCCTGGAGAACAGGGGGAACCTGTAGTGCAGAGAAATGCAATGGCAGATGTCGAGTCCCCAGTTAGTTGGCTCTTTGAGCTGGGCCATGCTGCTGCTCAGTGGGTCTTTTCCTAGACACTTCATGTCTTGAACACTAACATAATGTTTCAAGTACTTGACAGGCAGGTGTTGTCATAACTGATTTGCTTAAGTTCTCCAGTGTGTTTAAGCACTGAGTTGCTTGGTACACAGATAGAAAAAAGGTCTCTCTTTAGTTTTTTCTTACGACTCCAGCCAAAGTACCACTCTCCTTGTTTATGTGTAACTTCAAGAGGTCCATAAACCACCAAAGACCTTGAAAGTTCAAGAGAAAAGACAAAGAATTTCAAGGGCAGCTTGCACCTGGTCAAATTTTCTTGCAAAAGCTGTAGCTTCAAAGCACAGTAACAGCTTCCTTTTCTTAAGTTCACCCTGGTACCCTCACCGACATCATGCCCCTAAGTCCTTCATAATTCACTGGTTTCAGAACAGATGATAAAAAAATGTATGACAGCAACAACAGAACAATGGCAGGAGACAAATATCAGTAATCTTTACAGCTGTGGAGAAGGCGAAAGAGGGCAATCTGGTCTTTATAGAGACATTGATTAAGGGTCTACAGAGAGTCTTTATGTCACTCATGGCAAGACATCTGAACAAAAAGTAAATGCCCTTGAAATTTCAAAATGCTGAAACAAAATCAATGTTACATTTCAACAAATATATGCTTTGAGCATTTCATAATGTCACTCTTTTTTCTTGAGGACATAGCTAGATGGATCACAGAATATCTCAAGCTTAGAGGGGTACATAACAAGTTCAGCTCCCTGCTTCTTGCAGGACTTCCTAAAGCTAAATCATATGACTAAAAGCATCATTCAGACACTCCTTGAACTCTGCAAGGCTTGGAGTTGTGACCACTTACTTACCTTGAGAGCCTGTTTCAGTGATCAATCACCCTTTCAGTGAAGAAACTTTTCCAAAAGTTGAATCTGAATCTGCCTGACACAGCTTCATTTCTTTTCTTTGTTTCCTACCACTGGTCACCAGATAGAAGAGAACAGAATTTCCCTTCCGTTGTTCCCCTTGAAGTAGTTGTAGACTGTGATGGGATTACTCCTCAGCCTTCTCTTCTTTAAGCTGAAGAAAGCAAGTGATTTCAACTTTTCCTCACTTTGCCCTTGAAATCTTTCACCATCTTAGTCACTCTCCTCTGGACACATTTGAGTAGTTTGATGCACTTCTTATATTGTGGCACCCAAAACTGCCCCCAGCACTCGAGGTGAGTGCAGAGCAGAGTGGGACAATCCTCTCTCTTGCCCAGCTGTGCCTGATGCACCCCAGGACAGGGTTAACCCTCCTGGCTGCCAGGGCACTGCTGACTCCACTTGTCAGCAACACAAAGAGATCTTTCTGCAGAGCTGCTTTGCAACCTTTTATCCTCTAGTTTGTACAACCAAGATTACTTAATTCCAAGTAGAGAATACAGCACATATTAAATTTCATATGGTTGGTGATTGTCCAGACCTGTAGTCTATCCAGATCTCTGTGTACAGCCACTCTACCCTCAATGGAGTCTACAGCTGCTCTTAGTTTAGTATCATTGACAAATAAATGTACATTTGATTTCTGTGTTCTGAGTGTAAAAACATTAAAGAGCACTTGTCGCCCTTGCTTCTACATGTTTTAAAATTGCCTTCTGATGTTTTACTAAGCCTTCTGATGTTTATAGAACTCTAAGCAGAGTACATTACACTTTTAATGTAAACAAGGAGATGTTTACAGATTCCTCTCCTCAAGGAGGAGCTTTTGAGTGATGGTGATATTCACCAACACGATTGATGGGGTGGTGACACCCTTGACCAATAATTGGTCACTTCTGTACAGTTGTATATAATGGAGTCAGATTTTGAAATAAAGAGGACATTCCCTGCTGACCTCGGTTCTGTCCCTGCCTCATCATTTCATGGCATCAGGAACAACTGGTGCCTGCGTGATTGCAATTACAACAAGCACTGGTCCGAAAGTTGGCTCAAGGGGAATAGCACTGGTGACTGGTCACCAGCTTGATGTAACCACATGCAGCTTTGAGCCAGTCCCATCAGTAAATTGTTCACTCAACATATTATGGACTTGTCTAGCTGTGTGTTAAGCATTATGTCCAAAAGGATATTCTGAGAGTCAGTATCAAAAGTTTAGCTAAAATTCACAAGCCCCAGGTCTACTGGCTTCCTGAGGTCAACCAGTAATTTCCCTGGTGTGAACTCTTGCTGGCTATGACCCATGACTGTGTTGTTTCTTAAAGAGTTTTCCAACTAATCCCAGAATAATCTTCTCCATAATTTTATCAGGCAGTGAATTGAGACTGACATGCTGGTAATTACCAGGGTCTTCCTTCTTTCTCTTCTTGAAACTGGGAGTTTTGCCAGCTTCTAGTCAACTGGGACCTCTCCCAAGTCACTTGAAAAATAATGGAAAGAGGTCCTACAATGACACCAGTCAGCTCTTTTGGTAACCCTGGGATTAATCCCATTGGGCCCCATACATTTATGCACAGCCAGCTGGAGCAGCATGTCTTGAACAAACTTGGGTCCAGTTGGAAGTTTATAATCCCCCCAGTCACAGTCTTTCGACACAGGGCTGAAGGGTTCCCAGAGCTCGTAATCAGTGCTCAAGGCAGAGGCAAAGAAGGTATTAAAAATCTCTGCTGTGGGTATGCCCCTATTTGTGAGGAGACTGACCTCATCAAGCAACAGATCAGCATTATCTCTGATCTTCCTTTTGTTGTTAAAATGTTTTTAAAAGTCCTTTTGTTTGTCATTTACAATGCTGTCCAGATTGAAGTCTAATACAGTTTTGTCCCCATGAATTTTGTCCCTATAATGGTGAAGATCTGAAGAGACCAGATAGCTCCTAAGTCTTGTCCCAGAGATCTCATGATGCAAAATTCTTGTGGGAAAAATCAGAAAGTGGAAAAAGTTCACTTTTGAATCCTCAAGTGATATCCTCCTCTAACAGAAAATTATTGTATTATCTTTAGCCCATGGTGGAAACAGTAGACTGAACTTCTCACAACTCCTGTTTCCAGTAACTCAGTTGGGTTTGTACTTCTTCACTGAAATCTCTCTTGTGCAAGAGGAAATTCTGATATTTATGGATAAGAAGCCCCCAAACCAGTAGGTTTTCAAAAGAATGTACTTTTAGTTCCTGCACCAAAGAAGCCTCTAGTCTTTGAAGGTATTCATAAAATGTGATTTCTTTCCACAAATGCTGTTTCCACATTACTCCAAATCCTGCTCTTCTGTTATAAGGTGTATCTCTTGTTTAAAAAGCTGTGACTTGAATCTGACTATATAAAATGTACATTGTTTAGCAGCATCCAACTTAAAAAGATTGCAAGGCCATGCTGTACCAATAATTTCTTCTAGTCCTTGTCTCCAACACTTTTATGGTTTCTCCAGATGCCTGTTTCAGAATACCAAACCAATAAACAGCTACTATCTGAACCTACAAAGGCCATCATCCTATTTCATGATGATTTCTAAAATACTTTGATTTCAAACATTCTGGTTACAGCATATAGGTAATAAAAGATTGCATGGGTACAAAAGCAAAATTCATACAGTTCACCTTTAAACCAAGCCAGATTCTCTTATTTGCAGCGTGAGCTCTCTGTGCATATTGCCTAGATACACTTGGGTCATTTTTCTTTGTATCTGAAAATGAACTGCAAGAGACTTCTAGAAGTTCTCAGAGTAATGTAGCCCTGTGTGCAACTGTGACTTAAGCTGACACTGGTGATGCAAAGTCCATGATTCAAATTTCATTGTAGCAATGAAAGACAATGACATTGTGTAAATGCTCCCCCACCTCAAATTCAGCCTTCAGCAATGTTCTTACAGGTAAGAGTGAATGAAATTCCAATGACAAGTAAACATACACATATCTATCACCAAAGAAACTTCAGAAAAACACTTTGCTTGGGTGGATGAAGACAGGCTGTTGACTCTCTGGGACAATTAAGACTTCAGCTTACTAAAACAAAAGGCCCATCTGACCTACACTTGAGGAAAGAAATGCAATATATTACACTAAGGCAGACACTACCCTCAAAGGAAAAAGAACAAGGCTATTTTACTCTCCTTGAGAAAAATACCAGATTTGTAAGAGAACAACAACTGTCACAAAANAACTAAAATATATGCCAAGAAAAGAGATCTAAAATCACCTTGAAAATTGCAACCTTAAAAAAAACAAGCAAACACAAAATTTGCAATACTGGTCTTGAGTTACAGATAACCTTAGTTTCTCTCTGCATGTAGGAGAGGTTATCAAATATCCGCCTGCATAGTAGAGATTCTACTCATCAATAACTATTTTTCTTCTGCACAAATAAAAGCTCTACATCTATTTCTCCTGCTTCTACACCTGTATTTCAGTGTTAGTATTTAGTAAATGTATTATATTTAATAAAATATTTACCATTTGCCTATGTTTTGCCTGTGCTAAATAACACAAGGAAGCTAAAGCATTTTCCATGCCATCATCTGCATAGTTCTCTCCATAGTTACATGAATTGCTATCATTATCTGCTAGCCAGGTTACTAAATATTATGTAGCATTCTGAATAATAAATTCCCATTTTGCAGTATATACTAAAAATAAAAAATTGTTTCAAGCTTCAACGTTTTGCTAGCGAAAAAACCCAAAAAACCCATGAAAAAACTGAAATGTACCTGTAGGTGTGGAAACATGATCTGTTCAGTTAAAACCATGAAAAAAAACAAAACTGAAAACTAGTGGAGATACACCATCATTTTAAAGTTCATCTGCTACTAAGCCATTGCAGCAGATTAATTTGTTGAGAGAAACTGTAAAGAGAGAAAACTTTAAATAAGAGTGAAAAAAGGTGGTTACAATTGGACCGTGGTCAAGAGAGCCTTCTTAATGTAAAAAATAATGCTTAAAAGTTAGATATGTTAGTATCAAAATGATTTATTAAATCAATTCCACAATACAGCAGTCAGTATTTATTCTGTACTATTAAAGCAAATATTGAATTTCTTAGAGAAACGCAGAAATAGCAAATACCTCCAAACAGAGCAAGTTTGAAAGAAAAGTACAGGTTTTTTATCACTAGCTTTTTTTATATATAAATGTCTACTACAACTAACTGTCTTAAAGTGTCAATTTAAGAAACACTGCCAATGCTGAGGTATGGAATAAACTTCTGCCAATAACAGTGAGAGTAAAGGATGACAAGATTTTTTTAGTTGAGAGGTCTCCTGGGACCCAGAGTTAGGAAAGGATGTGCAGTTAAGATAGCATTAGACCCACAAATATAACTTTACATTACAGTTTAAATCTCAAAGTCAGTGGATATAATCAGAAGCATTAGTGATCAAAATCACTTCAGCAAATCACCAGCAGGACAAAAGTACCATTTCTGACTGCACTTGTAAAGAGACCATGCATTATTCCATATCTGAACATTTTCAGAAGGAAGTAGAAAATTACTCTCCTAGAACAGAAATAATATATGAAAGAGGTGAGAATTGAAAATTTAAAGCATAACCAGTTACAATTAAAAACCTGCAGAAGGTTTAAATTTGATTAGCATCAATGGACTACTTCTATTTCCTTTGGTCCTTTTCTCTTCATCTTCTGATGATGTCTCTGAATACAAACCTAACTGAGTGTTTCTCTCGACCTTCATAACTTGTCAATAAAGTAAGATATTTTCACAGACAGAGCAGAACATCCTGTCCTGCCAAAAGAAAATCCCAAGTAAATTAAAGGATTGAAAATGTGGCCCCAAGCCAGAGACAAAACCCTTATTTACCACAGTTGGACAAAAAACTCACTCCAGCTGAACAGAGATACACAAGCACAGCATCTGTTAAGCCACTGCATGCTTTTTCTATGCCTTGGACACTCTCTTTTAGTTTTATGTGGTTTCTGGTGTTATTGAAGGTATATCCACAGTCACCGAAGGGTGGGGAGGAAGTTATGTCTTCTACAGGTTTCTCTATGCCACAGCAGGTCTTGCTGAAGAAGACAGAATGTCACAAGTCCAGTACCAGCTACTTGCCAGAAACCTGTGTGAATCACACATGTTGTAGCAATAAATTACCTGAAAGTCAAGATATTCATAATGATTTTATGGTGCCCACCCAGTGGACCTGAAGACCACTCCTGATTTTCATTCTTTTAGCAAAAAACTGATAGATATTCAAAGACACCTATGAATCACTCACCCCCTTCCTCCTACAACTTCTTAACCAGAAACTGGACAAACTGGAAAAGGCTGAAATGCTCAGATATCCATATCCATTCAGCAGTCTTGGAGCAAAATGTTCCAAGCAAAAATGTTTGGAAAAGATAATTGGAAAAGCTACTATTTTCTTTTGAGTTGTGTGCTTGGGATGTATCTTTGTTCTCAAATGTTGATATTTTTGCTAAGATTTATACCTACTTAAATTTGCCCTCAAGATATTTTGAAATATGTATTTACCAGCTTGATACCAGTGCCTTTAATCTTCAGGGAAAAAAAAAAATCACTTCTTGCTTTATTTTTCTTATCTAACTGTGGTTTTGAAAAAAATGTTCATCACCTAAGAGTTTACAATTTCGACCTTATAAAAAATCTGGAAAATACTCTCTAAGTAAACTTCATTCTGCTTTATTTTGTTTTTAATTCAAACTAAATAAGAAAATGAATCCCAAAAATACTTGAACATCCACTACAATCATTCTCCCATGTACTCATTTCCACTGTACTCTTCAGTTCACTGTTAATGGCAAGGTTTTACACCTCAGTAAAAAGAAAAATACATGCATTTCGATAAGAATCCATCTTATCTTGATTGTGATTGAAGCATCAGTACACGTTGTAAGGATGCATTTTGAAATGTGCATGAAGTGGACCAAAACATCTGATCTAAAAGTGACTACACATACATACTGAAACTTCCAGCTATGCAATTTACCAGATGTCAAGGAAGAAATATTATTTCAGAATATTCACTGAAATATCCCAAACCACTTTCCAGTGCAATTTAGGCTGAACTAGAACAATAGCTTCAGGGGCTGTTCTTGTCTCAGCAAAAGTCAATGCAAGTTTTGCTGCTTAGTTCAGTACAGAAACACACTCTAATGTAAATTGAAATTTTGGATACTTCAAAAATTGTATCAGGGAACCAATTTAGGTAAAATGTTTAGGATCCACTTGCTTACAGAGCTTGAGGTTTCTGACCACACAATCAGTGTATCTAAAAGAAAACATTAGTTAAAACCTTCCCTGACTTGTATAGGGTTCAGAAAAATATTTAGGTAAAAAAAAAAAAAAAAAAAAGGCAGGAGCTCTCTCTGATTAAGTTTAAACATGTGTGACCTGCAAAGGACCACTGATAACAACCAGCTGTCACAAATAAACAAATGAACAGTGTTCATAAACTTCTGTTCTTGGTCAGTGAGGCACAGAGACCAGATTCTGCCAAAGGTCCCCAGGGGCCCCTGCCTCTCTGCGGCTGAAGCAGCTGTGGCAAACCTTTTGTTTCCAGCACTGCAGCTCAAACAACAGGCACTGCAGTGTTAATCTTCACCATCTGTAGGAAAGCATGTGCTGAAAACTAGCAATAATATGATACCACTATTATTCTGCCACAAGCAGCAGAAATAAAACTCTTCAGCACATTGTGAAACAATGCCCATGCAACAGCACAACCCTCCTCTGCTCAGCTTGCTCTCCCTCATCTCAAAAACACTGATAAGTGATCAGTCAAAAGCTGATAGTAATGTAGAAAGAGGCTCAAAGAAGCAAGCAGGAACTGCAGATGCTTCACTGTTACAGACAAAATGGAAGAAGCCACCCACCTCTAGGATGAAGGAAGCAACACATGCCAGTAAGATACTCTGCAGGAACCACGAGCTTTATTTTGTACCAATTGTTTGTTCACAGAATATGCAGTACTGGATTCCTGAGCAAGAATACTTTAGAGCAGCTGGTCATAAAACTCTGCACTTCAAAATTATTTTTAAAAAAGATCACTATAAACATAAATGCTATTTTTAAAAAGCATTTTAAGAAGAATTTTAGCTGTCAGCTCATTCTGTGAAAATGTATTTGATGGTAGATGATGCTCATTGATGGAAGAAATCAAAATATATTTGGTATCTGGGGTTGACATATTTTCCATGGCTATATAAATTTCAGTATAGAAGAAGTACAGCAGAATCAACCATTCTCCACCAGCCTAGAACAGTGAACTAGCTAACATGAAAGCTGAGAAGAAAGAAGAATGCAGTCACCATGTATATACCCTGCCCTCATAAGAAAGACTGAATGTTTTGGACAGCTGTACCAAAACCTAATTGAGTTCCTATTCACCTGTTATGAATCAGATTCTCTTCCTCTGCTCAGCTCCCAAATGTTCTTTCACACAAAGACAGTACAAACAAGTACATAGAGATACCAGCTAAAAAACTGACAACTGTTCTTGTCAGGAAGCAGGTGGATTATAAATTAATTTTGACTGCTACTGTAATAGACTTGATAGCAAGATGAAGAGAAGATGCAGTACTACGAAGAGATTAGGGCTTCTTAAATGTTCTTTTTTGAACTGTTTTTAAAAATCAGTATTAGAAAATTATTTTCAAAATATATAGAAATACATAGACTAATTGCACTGAATGTTACAAGTTTTTTTTCATCAGGAATTTATGTCATTGTCAGAGGTTGACATTTTTGAATGTTCCTTACACATCTCTGACGTGACTCTTTCTTTCCTGCAAGTGAGAAAACCCATTTGCAATACTGAAGTACCACAGCATCCCCCAAATGCAATACTTCCCAAATTCCTTCTGACTCACCTGCTAATCTCCTGCATGGACACACATGATGTGATCTGACAGCTTGTATAGTTTCAACTTTCCCTTTCATTTTCCCAGAGCATGCATATATTTTTCAAGCTGGAACATGAAAGTTTTTCTGAGTCATAAATTGCTACTCAGAAACCTTAGCTTGAATGAAGGTTTTGGAGCAATTTGTGCTATCAGTTGCTACCTTTTCTCAATAGCTCCAGAACCTTGACATACAGTGTTAGCTATAAAGCAGTCAGTTTTTCTGTCTGTCATCCAGAACAAACTGATATGCTCAGTCAACAGTCTCATTTAAAATCTAGGACTTTGCTAAGTCAGAAGAGACTTTACAATAGTTTTAAATTTATAGTTTTAGTTAAAACTTGGTGATAATGCACATCATGCAAGCATACTTAAAAACATTCATTAGTGAGCTCACGCATAAATTTCTAAATTAAGCACAGAGCTTCAGGGATAATGCTGGAGGCTATTTGTCCACACAGCAACAGATTTGTCTTCCACAGTATGCTCTACCCATTGGCAAACAGATATACCAGTTTACTGAAGTATTTTAAGAATGAAAGTACTGGTGTGCATGACTCACATTTTATTAAGGTAATGACCATAATGCATTCTATTTAGATATGTATCTCGTTGCTGAAAATTATCTTGGCATGAGACCAGCAATAGACCAATGATACTCCAGAGGATTACACAATCTTTTGTCGTATTTGTGGACAGAAGAAATGTTCACCATCAAATTAATAATTATCCCTGCTACAAGAATGCAATCAAAACACAATACTAATAAGCACAAAAGTGAAATCCTTAGCAAATTATAGGAAAGGAAAATGGTTATCTGGTTGCCTGAAAATAATTATTTATTCCACGGTTCTTGATTTTCATTTCCCTGCAAAGACTTAAATCATCCCATTTCATATTTAGATGTATTTTGAATTGCATGTTGCAAAGCAGATATTCTGAATGTATTTCAACTGATATTCTAGATGAAAACTATCCATATTTGCAATTGTTGCTGTTGCTGGCAATGCACGTGGAAGCACCTGTGCAGCCTGGCTGGCACAAAAGGAGAAACAGAGGCAAGTTCTGTTCACCTTCTTCACACAAGCCATTCCTGTCAAAACACTGACCTTAGAAGTGTGTGTGTGCACCAAGAGGGAAGGTCATGCAGCCCTGTTATTTCTAGCACACAAATAGAAACAGTAGTGTGTGTGGGAGGTGGGAGAAAGCTGCACCCTCCTGGCAATGCAAGGTCCCTGTCACAACAGAGACTTTACAAGAGGCAGTATCAAAAATCCTGCCTGCTTCAAGGGTGCAGGATTGGGCCCTAGACAAGAAGGAAAGATAAGTGCTCACATTAAAGGAGCCTCCTAGCATCTCAAGAATTTAGCTGTTGGGATGATTGACAGGCAGATTGAAAAGGCAGCAAATTTCAGCCCACAGAAGCCAGGTAGAAACACCACTTCTGACTTGGCAGAGCTAGTGACAAGGCAGCTAAAATCTCGGCAAACGAGAGGGGGGAAAAGGAGAAAACCCCCCCAGTTCAAGCAGCTGTCGCAATAGCAAGACAGATGAAATCCCAAAAGGATCACTCAGGCAGGCTGCTTCATCAGGGTCAATGGTCCAGACCTACAGCAGTTCACTTATCCCAAAAAGAAGTGCCATCCAAGAAACACAAAGAAATAATTTCAGAGATTCTGAACTGAGGCTGATTGTTTTCAGATTACAAAAACAGAACTCTCTTGCTAACTACAAAATGACAGCCTAATTTGAAGAGATCTCGGTCCTGCCTCCACACTCCATATACCTGTTCTACACGGACAGTTTTCACATAAATACTTACACTGAACACATACAAATACATAGGACTCTTTCTGCTTATATAATGAAACAGAATTTATACAGCTTTAAATATCTATATATGTGAGGATGAAAGATAAATCCCTTCACTCTGTGCAGCTTCAATTCAACAAAACATGCACATGAACTCTAAAAATATTTCCAGATAGTGTCACGTATTTTATTTTTAAGAGATACATTATAGCTAGCCTCAAACTGATGTTTATAGATAAAACCATTTAAAATGAACTATTGATGGGGTTTATTTTCAGTAGTGCTGGGAAAATCTATCAACCATAAGTACAAAGGACAGTCAAGAATTAAAAGGATGTTTCAAGTTTGGGCTTTCCCCTGAATTTCAGCACAGTTTTGAAAGTGACAATGCAATCTAGTCACTAGTCAAAGAGCAAGCTGAAAATATGTTTAGAGGTTAGAATAAACTTTATATTCCTTCTATGTCTATATGATTAGAAATATCTGTACATTGGGAAGAAATGTGGCTGCTTACCAAATCAAAATTATTTAATATACAAATCTAGGGGCTGGATTGCCACAAAGGAGGCCTGAAACATCCCCCAGAAATGCCTGTGTGCAATCTACCGAATAAAGACAAAAATAGACCCTTTGGTGCAGGCAAACAGCAAGTCAACTATTTTTAACGTGGGTCTTCAAACACATTTTTAAGTTGCTTACATTTAAAAGCAAACCTTAAACAGTTTGACTTGATGAATATGTATGAAAAATACTTCTCAAATCTTCTGCATTTTACATACTTATAAAATTTACTTGCTCATTAGATTATATGGACTCTAGGCACCCTGCTCTGTACATTTAAACAAAGTTTTGTTAGTAGAAACATATTTTTTCAGAACATTTGTGCCCACATAAATACAAATAAAATATTACTAATCTCATTACATTGCTTTGTGACAGTCTCAAGAAACGACAAAAGAGTTAAAGTGCTTGCCTGTGGTCAACACACTCAACAGACACAAACACCCTGGCTTGCCAACTGGTCACATCTTCAACTGTGCAAAGAAAGAACCATCTCTGCCCACCATGACTGCAAAGCTGGATCAGTCAAATACACGGATCACTTAACTTTTGCCCATTATATCTGTGCTTGAAGACAGTGAAACTCATAACAAGAGGTGACAAGGTACTTGTAACACAAACATCTGGGCTGCACAGCAAGCATGATTAGTATACGTGTGTACTTGAACAAGTATACCTCTATTCCTTTACATCACGGCCCACTTCTGTCAGCTGTGGGCCAGTGGTCTCCTGCCCCTCCTGCAGCTGCAGCATGGGAAGCATTGGACAGCCCTGCAGAATTTATGAGAGGACACAGGGGCACAGCAGGAGCAACAAGTAGTGTTAGGCTGAGTGCCCCACTTTGTTTTTTGCACGGAGGTGAGGAAAGCCAGCTGAATGCTTCTGTTGAGGTTTTGTCTCCCAGTTAATCTGCTTCTATGGGTTTCTTACTTAGATGTCATGTATTTCTTGTCACTAGTCAGACAAGTAGTCCAGCATGGAAGCCCCTAGAATTATTTGCATGATTAATCATGTGAGCAAAACACCTAAAACTTAAGCTTTCATGAATTACGTCTCTGTCTTCAAAACACTGTAGAAAATTTATGCCCACAGTGAGGTCTGCTTATAGCCAGCAGAAGTGCTTATACAAGGCAAAATGGAAGGAAAAGTTAGGAACATGAGGCAGATCACGACTTTCTTAAATTGCCCTTTTTTCTCTGCCACAGTCTAAAGAGAAGCAACCAACATCTCAGTGGGAAGAGAAGTAACATTTTCTTCAAACTAAAGGCAAACAAACTGACTATTCTGATCTCAGTAATAAATTTAGGAATTCATTTAGTGTCATTGATCAGAAAAGAAGAGGCCAAAGTTAGCAAGTGTAAGATAGGACTTACAAGCTAGGACACATCAGCAAGTGAAATACAGATTCCAGTGAATCACAAAGGATGGATGCTGAAGGCAGTCTAGATTTCACAGGCTGTGACTCTCCTAGACTCAAGATTTTCGCAGACTCCCATTTAGACAGGCCTGAATGCCTGTAGCACCTTTTAGTCTGTGGACAGATCTCACCTTTAGAAATAGACTGCTATCTTCTGTGCAGCTGAAGAATGGTCCTTGCCAATGGCTAACCTGCCTGATTATACAATGGCCTCATGACCATACAATTTAACTCCTCTCAAGCCTACTGCTGGTAACACCTGTAGTAAACAGTACTGATTACCTTTTAAGCAGGCAAACTTCTTTCAGCTTCAGAAAAATTAAAAAAAAACAATCTTCCAAGTGGTATATATTTACAGCAAAATGCTTGAAGAGTTCAGTTCCCACTAAGCCCAAGAGAGTATCTAGGAGCTAAGACCTGTGGATAACTGAATGCAAAGCATGGCTTCTTCACATCTACACATATATAATAGCTCTGAGAAATTAGAGTTTTTAAAGAATCAAATATGAACACAATACCAAAAATGCAATAGTGTGTTCATTATTTATGCAAATGAAGATTATTTGTTGCAAGAAATGCTGCAGTATAACAAAGGAGGAGAATGTTTAGCTGCTGCAAGAAAGAGGGGCTGAATACTGGCTACAAGAAGGAAAGGCTTGAAAAGAAGAGTACTGTTACTACTTCTTTTACATTGAGAGAAGTTTGCACTCTAAGAAATGTGTTTCCTCCTAGGAGTAAGGACATATCATTCCACTTCGATCAGTGCCAGTCAGGATGTGACTCAAGATTAAGAAAATATCAGAATAATGCATCTAAGTTTTGGCTGACTTCAAATTAATTTAAGCTAATGCAAAGCAAAAACTGAGTCTGTGTTTCCATTTGCAGAACTGCAGGGTGCCAAGGAGCTACTTTATCTTGTCTGCTGCAAACAGATAGCGTCTCGATTTGCAAACTGAAAACACCACCGGCTCTGGACTGCTACCCCGCGGTGTGTTTGTGTCACCCTATGCTCTACCCGATTACTGACGGTCTCATCTGCCGGCTGCTTTCTGCCATGACGGGATCACAAACCCTGCGGGAGCACCACGCAAGGTCCGGCCAGATATTTTCATACCCAGCGCAGCGATCATGCCTCTCCGCCGAGACAGCATGGGTAGCACACCACAAGGCTGGCAGCCAGGGAGGAAAGCCTCCTTGCCCGCGCTCCTCTCCGCGCCCGGCGGCGGCGAGGGGCCGCGCCCGCCCGGCCGCGCTCAGCAC
>VWYP01014158.1:61737-121168 GCA_013400435.1 Pycnonotus jocosus
ATGTTTACAGCCTCCCAGAAAACTTTCGTTTTTTTTTTTTTCCCTTTCCAAAAAAAAAAAAAAAAAAAAAAAAAAAAGAACGAGTTATCTGCTTTCAGGTTGTGAAGCCTAACGTGGTTCAAAACCACTCAGGAGGAAATAATATGAATTGATATGAAATAGTCTGAAACAAAAGCTAGCACCATTTCCATGTAGGAAACATGGCCACATAATAAAAACATGTTAAATGGATTGGGTCAATATCATCTAATGGATTTTAAAGGGCTTATGAGAGCCTTCCATGGAAAATCTTTCAGAAAGATGCATAGGCATAGAAAGGAAAAGGGAAGTGCTGTGATAGATAAAGCTAGTTGGGAAAAGCCACGAGACTGAGCAGCCAGCCTTCAACATGGGAAAGCATATCATATATTCAGACATGGTCTGCAACATAAAGAAGTTAATTAGGTCATGATAGTTAAAGCTGAATTAAGTCTGAATCATTACTTTGAAGTGCAAATGAACTGTTAGAAGGTGGAAGAGAAAGTATTTTCCCATTAAGTATATTGCTATTGCTTTAGCTAAAAAAATGAGCTTCAAGACAACTTACAAATAAGCCCAGAATTTGATTTATGAAGCCTAATCTTACAAATGGGTCTTTTCACCTTATGCCCAGCTTTTATCACCACTTAGCTCAAATAATGGAATATTCCAGGCTCCTCCCACATACTTAAACTCACTAAAGTCTTATTCACAGGCTACTATTGAAGAACTCTCCTCATTCCTGTAGATTTATGACTGAATGACTTCTTCCTTCAGAAACAGATGCAGAATGTCCTGGTAACTTCATAATTAACTGTGCTTTAAAAATGCTTGTCTTTCTTCCATGTCTCTCTGCCTGTCTGCAGTTGGGGCTCTTGTCTTCCAGGCACAGCTTAGTTTCCCTCTAGAAAAAAAGAAAGCCATATCAGCTCACAGAAAGGGTTCTGTAGCACAGTCCCAAGCTCTACCCACAAGGTCAGAAAGCGACCAATGAAAGCATCAAGTTCTCTGAACACTTTCCTAAGTAGAAAAAATTTTGGGAAATCCCTGCCTGCAATGAAGTAATGTTGCCAAAGCAGTCAATCTATCCAAGCATTTGAAGACAAACATAAGGGACTGCAAAGGAGGAGAAAAGTGGATTAGACAGTTGAAAGGTAGAATTGAGAACAAGGAAAAGGTGTCACTGGGAGCAGAGAGCAGCTCCAGACCCTGACTGCTGCCCTCATGTACATACAGCATCTGTTCTAGATGCACCTGTATAGAAGAAAATTTCCATCTGCTGGAAGTGTTAAGAGTATGGAAATTTGGTGTAATATATCTGAAGAGGTGTGATCAAAAATGTTACCCATTCCAAACAGAAAAATTTCAATGCATTAAAAAAAAGATATCAAAATCAGCAGAACAGGTCCTTGATTACAGCTTTTGTACTACTATAAAATACAACCTATAATTGAAAAGCATGTATGAGAAAAAGCTAATATAATGGTAATTCTTTTAAAATGACATAAAGAGATATAAGAATTTGTCCATATCCATTTTCTTAAAATAAAACCTTCACTAAAGGAAGAAGGCAACTTTTTTAGTAACAAAGGGGTCTATTTCCGCTAAGATGCTTGCCTTCACAATTGCAAATGAGTTGTTTGTGTGGAAATAGTAGTTTAGCAGAACAAATTAGTTTTGTAATAACCCCCATGATTATGATGAGTCAGTGAAAACCCCCATTTTCACATCTTCCTTTTGTCACTGAAAAAACAAGTTTGTTTTCATATTGCAAGAATGCTCCAGCAAGCTCCGGAATTTGCTGGTATTGTTGGCATGTATAAATAGAGCATTTTTTAATGTGCCACAGAGAATCTGCAGCTGCTTGCTGAATACAGACAGAAAGCAAATGTTTTGCTCTTGTTACAGATCTGCATGCTTGTCCCCCAAGCTTCTCTGCTCTGAATGAATTTCACTGGAGCCAAACCCTCACTAGGTGCATTGTGTTTGCATAAAAGGGAGGATGCCTACTTGGGCTATTTTCCGAAGTCATGTTAATGAGTGCTGTGCTTTGAGACCAAATGAGAAACTCAGGCACCTTCCACCTTGTGTACAGTGGCTCAGTTTGCAAAGTCCTTCAAAAACACAGCTTTGACTTACCTGGTGGAAGAATGTGTTCAGTTCCCTTAAACCGTATTTAAACTTTACAAATTCTCTCTTTGTTCACATACCACATGAACTGCTTATAAAAAGAAAAAATTACTTCATTTTACTCCTCCAGCTTTGACTTGATAAAGATCCTATTTTACTTTGCATTGGGATTCTGTCCCTCCCCATTACCTTCTCCTTGAGTGGTAAAACAGGACTTAAGAATTACACCCTAAATGCTTTGCTTCAGACATGAGTCATTGTTTCATTGTTGCATGAATACACCTATTCTTAGACTTAAAATAGCAAAGAGGACAAGTTGCTTGAGTCACCATGCCTTGAATTGTCTGAAACTGAAGATTAACAAGAACAAAGCAACATACTGCGTTTCAACAAGTCAAAAAGTGAATTATGTTTAGATATCTATAGTTGGTATTAGGAAGTATTTTATCAGCTGTACTTTTGCTAATCAATAACTGATGGGAAACATCCCAGTTTTTCATTTTGTCAAAAGGTTATGCTGTAAAACAAAAATATATGTATATATATATATTACAGCATAAGTTAATTCAAAGGATTATGCACTGTCACTAAAATGCAAGTAAGATACATTACTCCAAAGCTATCAGAGCATCGATAAGCTGCTTCTGCAAACGTTTTAAACATGATAAGACAAAATATAACTGTATATAAAGAACATTAAATGGTTGAGGTTGAAAGAGATCTCTGGAGGTCACTTGGTCCAGCCTCCCTTCTCAGGTAGGATGGCCTAAAACAAGCAAACCAAGACTGTGTCCAGATGTCTTTTCAATTTCTCATAGCCATGTTCCCTTCCTTTGCTGCAAGGGAACATGGCTAGCTCATGGCCAACTTGGAGTCCACCAGAACGATTACTGAAAGGGTTATATTTCTGAAAGAAGAAGTCCATACAGCTGTGGGGAAGATGTTGGAGGTCGTTTTAACTTTAATGCTGTAGTGTATGATCCCTATATTCATGATTAATACTTAGTTTTGTCCCCCACAGTGCTTAGTACAAATGCCAGAGATTACTGTGGCCTTGTGTTAACTCCCTACATCTGTGACTAGTAAGTAATTTTCCAGCTGATGTTTTCCTTATTTACTTGTATTAGTGATTAATATGTACTAGCTGATATCTTAGTTTTGAGAACAAGGATTGTGTGTCAGCACAAAAAATGATAAGAGAAGTACATTATGACTTGATGACATATTTGAGGTGGTCACAAAGAGAAAACATTCATCAGAAGATCTGGAACCATATTCATATAAGTCTGTGGAAATAATTAGCATGTATGCCTGCATTCAAAAATGTGATGAATATGTATTGGTTTCAGGAATATAACCTGGTCTGACAGGTTCCTTAGCATGCATACTTTAAGGAAGATTCCCTATGCATCCAGCACTGTTAATAATGTAATAGTGGTTTTCTAACCTAACAAATTTGTTGGAGAATTTATTTTCCAATTTTCAGTGATAACTCCCAAATCCTTATTATGCTGAGGTTTTCCCTGTCTGGGTGGACTTCAGCATTTGCTAGTTCCTGGGGTTCTTCCTTCCCAGGTGCAGAACCTTGTTCTTCCCCACTTTGTACTTCATGAGGTTCCTGTCAGCCCATTTCTTCAATTTGTCAGGGACCCTCTGGGAGGCGGAACAACCCCCCGGTGTATCAGCTCTGCTACCAGTTTTGTACCATCATCAAACTTGCTGAGGGCATACTCTGCCCCAACATGCAGACCGTATGGAAATGGACAGGACTGGTCCCAGACTTCACCTCTGGGATGAAGCATTAGTTATTGGCCTCCAACTAGACCCTGTGTGACTGATCACTAACCTCTGAGCCTGCCTATTCAGTCAGTTTTCAGTCCCAGACACGATGAGGTTGGCTCATCCAGACCATAATTTATGAGCTTCTCTGTGAAGATATTATGGGAGACAGTGTTGAAAACATTACTGAAGTCAAGGTAAAAAACAACTGTTCTTCCCTTGTCTACCAAGTCAGACAACTCCTTGTGGAATGTTATCAGGTCAGTAAACATGACTTGGTAAATCCATGCTGACCCCTCACAACCCTGTTTATCTTCAAACTAGTAATTTGGCCTCTAGAATATTATTAAAACTGTTCTTTTCTGTTTGTTAGTAGTACTGCAATGAAGATGAAGAAAAATAGCTGTGCTTTGTATTTTGCTGTGGCAAATTGTGTGCTGGTTGCAATTGCTAACATCTTTTGATATTATAACAGAAACCTGATCTATGAAGTGCTCAAATCAAAGTATGAGATGTCACTAGCACTGTCGAGTCCCTGTTGTCCCATAAGACATAGCAGTTACTGTCACATCCTGTGAACTGGGCCTTCAGCATGCACTTTCAAGTGTATAAAGATCCTGTTGATCTGGCAGGACTATTTATACGCTCATGCTGAACTTTTCTTGGAGTATGGGATTTTTCAGTCGTGCTTCTCATGTTTATTTTGAAGAAGTCTGGAAAATGAACAGCAAAACTCCAATGGCTCTAGCAAGACAGGAAATTTTCCAACTCTTTGCTTCTGTATGTGGAAGGTGTTTTGCTGCCAACAACAAACATGAATTTTAAGTTATCTTGGGCACAGAGCAATCCTTTGTGACCTTTTAGCTGAATTTTTAAGTTATTATTAATGTCGTCCTCTTTTCTCCCAAACTGACGTATTACCTAAAAAAGTTCAGCGTACAAGCATGAAGCTCCTTGTCTATGCCTCAGCTGCTGCTGAGAAAAATTCCAACTATTTTTCTCAAAAACATTCACATGCATCTGGACTACTAAGAAGAGCTTGAGCCTTGTTTGCTTTGCTGTTATTATCACGGTACAAAATACTGTTTTGGAGGGTTTTTTTCCTTCCCTTGGGCATCCATATGAGGCCAATATAGCCCATGCACAACCTTAAGCCAGAGTGGTCTTTTTAAGCAGAAGATGTTCAGTGCTTTTCTCTGTGAAGTTGTAAAATTGAGTAAGCTTGGGTGCGAGCCAGAATTCTGAAGACCCAAAATTTTGTTTATATCTCAGACACCATGAGAAGTTTGACCTTAAGTCTACAACTTTACTGTGTCTAGTCTTCTTGGCACCAAGATGGCTTAGCGCAGGGGGCTGTAGCTCAGAAGGGAACTCCGTGCGCTGTTGCAAATTTCCACACATTATTTTGCTGGAGATTCCAGGGTCACCTTGTCTGATAGAAGTAATCACAGAACTATAAAACTAAATACTCTATTACTGTTCAGAGATGAGGTGCAAGAGTAGCAGGTATACTGTTCTCAATACTTTTCCCTATGGTAATAGAATAGATAGGGTCGTATCCCACACCTCTAGAAAAAACTCCTCCAAAAGAAACACACAGTGAGGGCGTTCACTAGAACTTTGCTTTGTATCAGACAGGGTGAGAAACTGCCCAAGGGTACTGTAACAGACATGAAACTTCCCATTTCGACTGTAGCAATTGTTTGTTTCTGATTTGCATTCTGGCTTAGACTAGCAAACTCTCTCCAGGTGCCCCAGTTAGTCCTTTCCACTTTCCTCTCCAGCTCACTCATAATCATTAATGCAAACATGGATACATCTTCACAGCCACAACGTAAACTCAAAGCAAACATGTAGCAATGCAGACATCCAAGCATTATTATCTGGAAAAGAGGAATAATTCCTGAAAACTGTTTACTTCCTGAGCTGAAAAGGGAACTTAAAAGGGAACTTAAATCTCAGCATTACCTGCAAATGTTTACTCAGATCCCTTGCAATACATGCATCTGGATTCTGAAGGAAAAAAAAAAAGAAAAAAGAAAAAAAAAAAAAAAAAAAAAAAAAAAAAAAAAAAAAAAAAGCTCCAGCCAGAGAGACCTCAGCTGCATGAGGTTAAAAAATGAGGTGAATGGAGTATACATTTTGGATCTCAAGAGAAGGCAAGAGTCCTGCCTGAGTAGGTCCTGGTGGTAAGTGAAGCTGCCACACTGTTAAACCTGCAGCTTGATACTAAGTTATCAGAGTAGAAGTAGGTAAGGTCAGGACATTATGATCAGGCAGCCGTAGGTAATTCTGAGACACCAGGCTAATTTAATGCACCTTGCCTTATTAAAAAGGTCATGATATTAAGACTCAGGCATGATATTCACTTCTGCTGGGAGGCTTTTGTTCAGGTAGTTGCTGTTCTGTTTCTGCTTCATCGAATTTATTTCTGCTCCTGTACAATAGACTATTGTAACTGCAAACCATACAATTGAAGATAGGTTTCACTCAAATCAGGAGCTCCTCTGACTCCTGTGTGCTCAGACCAGCTACTGAGCTGTGTAGGCACAAGAGCTCTGGAAGAAAGTGGTGGTACCTATGTAGCCAGCGCTGGTTTATTATCCCAAATATGTAACTCAAGTAAATCCCACATTTAGATTTACAGGTTTCAGGCATATTTTCCCACGCTTAAACCACTACCCCTTGTTGTATGGCTCTTGCAGTCCTCAGTAACATTAATCTGTCCTTATGAGACTTTGCATAGCCATGAGGTTTAATCATCTGAACCTGCTATGCACTGGACTTCTGTGTTGTAACAGTTTATGGAAGAGGCTATGACTGGGACGCCAGGTCTTAATGCCTGCTTTCCAGCTTTGCCCAAGCTTGGCATCTGTCAACTCTACCCCACATTGAATGACCCATGTGAATGAACAGCCCTTGAAAACATTATATGTCCTGAAATGGGAATAGAGTTTGGCTTGTTGGACAACTTTCCCAATGGTCACTGCACCCCTTTCACCGTGACAAGAAACGGTGGCAGATATAACCTAGATGTGGAGGAGGCAATGTTCAGAGAAACTGGGGAGATTAATTCTCTGGAATGAAGTAAAACAGAGAAAAATCATTATCTACTAGCATCTTAATGTAATTTTAAATAATGTTTACGATAATATGTTTTGTGCTTGTTGGAGGAATGTGAGCCATGCACATGGGAATGAACCCAGAACCTCTGGCCCTGAAATGATGTTCTTCAAAGGACGAATCAATATGTCCAGCTATCTCACAGTACATCACTGATGTTCACGCACATTTGTTTCAAAAAGTAACAGATGAGGCCCGTTAAAATCAGAAGGGAAGCCAAGATGTTCCCACACCTGATGGTACTGCAGAAAAGAGGCATGGGGTTCTTTCCAACTATCTTACTTCCAGTGTCTTTATTTCTATGAAAATCAAGTGTTATACCACTGTAATTGTGAAACAACCATTCCAAGGAGAAAGTATACTGTCTGCAGAAGAGCAACCAGGTCATATGATTAATGCAGGTCTGTACAGGGTCTCTGTCCCAAGAGGCTGCTACTCAACAGGCCATGTAGGAGATGCTTGCTAATTCTTTATCCTAGCTCTTCATAAAATGCAAAATCAGAAAAAAAGAACCAAAACAAATACTGTTCACAGTAGATTTGAATGAACTATGATTTTCATACCTCTTGGTACAAACTGAAAGGTGAAAGGAAAGCTACAGGTTGCTGTTCATATGAAAAAGTGATTTGAGATAGGGATAAAAACATTTCCTGTCTCTGGTGTGGAAACTATTCAGTAAGAACATGGCCACCACACTCATACCTTCCAACTGGATCATTTTCTTATGCACAGCTTTGAGACTGATACCATATTCACCTGTGCCCCATACATACTAAGTGAATTGCCAGAGCTGGGAACAAAGTTTTTCCTTGCAGATGAGCTCTTTTTATGATGGAGAGCTCCCTTCATGCATATAAGCCTGGCTTTCTGCCAGAGAGCAGACAGTTTTCACCAAATGTCCCTTCCAAGCTTCTTTATGTATGGGATATGTTGGAAAATTCTTCTGCCTTGTAGGTCTTTATCTTATGCCACCCACAGGAACAGTTTTTCTCTTTTATCATAGTGTACCTTCACCTGTATAAAGTTCTTACAAGTTTCTATTTGTGATGCCTTGTCTGACAGAGCAGCAGGACGATTATCTCTGCTGTCACACCAGAGCTCTCTGATGTGTCAGAGGCCTCACACTGAGTGACAAATGGCTTGACCACCTTCCAATATTCTTCCCAGCTGCTTGTTACCCTTTCAAGCAATGTTGTGTGGGCCCTTTAGACGTTGCAAACTACTTTTCCTTCTTTGAACCCAAGAATTATCACTAATATTGTCACACTGAAATAGTGTTATTAATTACCATTTGTTTAAATTAACTCGCTAGCAGATGCCTCAGAGAACCAGTTACACACATTTGAATGATACTACATACCTGCAGCAAGTAATTACATTGCCTGTTCACCACAGGACCAAGAGCTATCAGGACTTAGAGACAACTCAGAGTCACCACAGTGGCAGCCTGTGTCTTGAAGACAGGATACATTGGTCTGGATGACTTGAAATTTAAAATTCTGGTTAAGTCAAATGCATCTGACTCTCAAACATGATTAATGACTGCAGTGGGTTTAATCACAAAGCCATGGATACAACTGCATGCAAAGCAGTGCCCAAAAGTGTTGAATTTCCCTGCTAGGAGACAAGAAGCTAAGACACGCTAATTTGATTTGTAAGCATGTTTAGTTCAGACTTTCAGTGATTAAGCAAGCACTCACCTGATATAAGTGGTAGCTCATCAATTTCCAACAGAGTATGCAATGCCATAAATTGAATCACAGACAATGTTTTGAAGATCAGAGGTTGTTTCCAGTCTAGCCTTACCAAATTCTTGAAGTCATCCAGCACTTTCAGCTTTAAAGAAATGATTTTTTTCTCTGAAATTCTGTCTATGGAAAGAACGGCTCTAACTCAGTCTGAAGGTCTTTCAGATTACTTGCAGGCTCTGTTCTCTGCCAGCTCACTTCTCTCTGAGAAAGTAGGGGTTGTGCAGAACCCCAAACCTTGGGTTCTGGCCCTTTCCCCAGGCAGTGAACTGTTGGAACTCCAAGCAGAAGCTGAACTTCAGAATGGCAGAAAAGGGATTATTCCACTGAACTCAAAAAATTCCATTGAAGGAAAAGTTGAAACCTGTTAACAGCTTTTTTCTTCTCACGCAACTCAGCAATTAGGCATTTTAGAGTGGGCTTATCACATCAAGTAGGCATTTTAGATCCAGTCAACATTTTTAAAATATAATCTTCCTTTAAGAGTGTGAGGGCAGGTGAGTTTTGTTGTGGAGTACAAGTAACTTGCTCCTGAGGTCACTTGAAATTTTTTTTCCCTTTTCTACCTACTTCAGTGCATTTTTCCTATTGTAATCTTTCACATTGCTGTCCTCAGAAATTTCAGTGATTAACTTCTGGATGTGGGAGTCACTTTACAGGGGCTTCTTGAAAACAAAACAAGCAAGTTTTGGAGTGGAGCAAGTCTCTATTCTACTAGAGCATTTTGATGCCTTTTTGTTTCTTTACAACTCCCCACACAGTCATCATTTTGTTAAGTTTTCCTCATCTCTGGGAGAACTGACCTAGCCTGTACACCAGCTGGCATTGCCTCATCACCAGAAATAGCCTGAAACACCAGATTTGGAGCTGCTCAACACCTCCTTCTCAGAGCCTTTGAGCAATGGGTTTCACAGTCCATTTTTTCACTGCTGTGTTTTAGACTCAGACCTAGAGTGTCCAGTGCTTATCCAAGTTTTTTTTTGCCTTTCATCTGGAATGTGCCACAGTGGTGTGGAGAAGGGGAAGAAAACCAGAGAGCAATAGACCCTGAAAAACAGATGGAGGCTGCAAGTCAGACTAGGACAGATAAGCAAGCTCTGACGGTGATCTGGGTAAACCACATTGCATTTACAGTTCTACATGAGTTCATTTTCACATGACTGATGGGCTTACATCTGCTGGCAGTGTGTCAAATAGAATGATCAAGCTTATGTCTATAGGGTTGTTCTTTGTGATATGCTTTTGCCTGAAACACTTTTCTTTATTGCATTTGAGAATCCTACATCCAGGAGCATATGTAGGTGTGATTTTAGCACCACAAAATCTGAGCCTTCACTTGAACTGTGCAATTTTGGGAATCAATCACAAAGATTCAGAAATGGCAGAATAGTTTTTAGAGACCAACACACTTCTGCTATGCACAGATAAATGGAAGGAAAGGTTTGCCTGCACAGCCCTGAGGAAGGGACAATTGTACCCAGTCGGTCAGTTTCAGTTTTCTCTCTCACAGTGGCTTTAAGCTTCTTATCTTTTAGTTTAAGTTTCTTGTCACTCAGGCAAAATTTCACTTTTGAGCTTAAAAGTTCCTCAGTCTTTCTAGAGAAATCACTAAAGAATGGGCTAGCTGCATCTGTCTTTGGATGTGTTGAGTACGGGCTACCTCATACATTAGGTTCTTTCTTGGCACCAGTGAGTTAAAAAGTCACTTTCCAGTGCTTAATATTTTGCAACACATACCCTGTCCATGTAACAAAGGGAACAGACCTGAGACAGTCTCAGGAGATGCAGCTCAACGTGTTGTAACAGTGAAGGATGCAAGGCCCAGATCCTTATCACTAGCAATTTAAATCGAGATTGAAAGGTATTCACAACTCTAAAGTGCACAGAAATAATGATAAAGATGACATAGACAAGGGGTTTTTATATTGGGATTGGTTTCTGTAAACTGAGGCTCAGACTGAAGCTGTATAGTTATCTTTCTTATATTGGGTGATACTTGAAGTCAAATATGAAACCCATCCTAAGCAGCATTTTCTTTGCATATGTCAGTGCATACATGCATGCATTAAGCCATGCTAGGTCACTCTGATGTCCAACCACATCCTGTGAATATTTGCCATACATTGAGTACAATTTTCAGTAGCTTCCATGTTAGCCATTTTCAGTGTTAACAAATTACTATCTTCACAATAAAAAAATCCATACAAGCTCCTGCCATAATCTAATTTATAGGTGTTAATATGGGTGAAATTAACACAAAACTAGGCCCATGGTCTTCCTTTCCTGATGGTTCTGTACATTCCTACTCAGAAAAAAATACTAGGCCAAGAGAATCTTCAGGGGAGCTACTGCACTCCTTTTTGGCTTATACTCTTTGGTTTGTTCACTTTCTTTTTTTGTTTTGTTTTGTTTTGTTTTGTTTTGTTTACAGAGGTCATGTTCTGATAGCATCACCCTGACCTTCTATCTCCTCTTATTTAAAAAAAAAAATATTTAATACAGATCAGTCAGGTGCAGTCTGCACAGATTTCAGATGAAGGCCAGTGGTGGTAGAAGACACAGGCTGACATGCTGTAGGAAGCCTTGGTGGAGTTGCACCCTAGCTTTGCAGCACTGAAATGCAGAACGGGCAGCATTCACTCTCTTATGTGTTCTTGTCAAGCAGGTTTGTTAATAGACCATTAGTATCTTACCACCCTCAGAAAGATATTTTGAAGAGTAATTCCTGATCCATTGATATTACCTTCTGTTTTGTCTGTTGAAACATAGTTGATGTATTAAGATATCACTTTTGTTTAGAAAAGAGTGAAAAGTTTTCCAGATACTATGCACAGCCCTCCTGATGTGTCCACGGAAAGGAATACAAACCCTGCACTACACAACTATTCTGCTGAAAATAGTGAAACTGCTTTCTCTGCAAAGCTCTAGTGGCTTAAACTAGGTACTGCCTTAATCTCTGCCATTTCCATGGCTCAATGTAACCATCATGATTTAAGACCTTAGCAGAAAGAAGCCAGCCAATTACTTGCCCAGTGTGTTACTGCAAATTCTGCCATTAGTCAAGAAGGTTTCGGGGCAATTTGTTATTAAAGTGTCACTTCACCACATGTAGCTGTCCTGGGAAGATATTTACATTCTCAATCAAACTTGGAAGAATAAGCCTACCTGAGTCACCTAAGTATGCTTAGAGTCACCTAAATAGCATACACTGAGTGAAGAGTATAAGAAACATTATTCAATCACATTATTTTACCCTCCTTCTGCTTCTCCTCTTCAAACTATTTGGACAAGTATGAATAGCAAAATCATGATATCAATGCTAGTGCACACAAAAGAATACTAAACTCCCCCACTGAACTGATGTGAGGAAGGCTGAACAGCCCACACATATCTGAAAGCTGGACTGATGTGACTGAGGATTTTGGGGAATACTGGAACAATTTGACCCAAAGCAAAGAGGTATTTCTTCAGAATGGATTCTTCACCTATGCTCTAAGAATCAGTTTGGCAAAAGACACACATCACTGGTATACCAACATGCAATACAATATTACTGAACACTAACTAGGTGTGAAAAATTGAAGGAAACAGCATTTCCAGGAGTTCTGGCGAGCAAGTAGCACACCTCTGCTGCCCTCAGATCTTGTCCTTGATCTCTGATTATACAAAGCCAGATGAAATTTGGTTGGCTTATTGATATATATGTATAAACCAAAGCAGTGCAGAAACCTTTCTGTGTGCCAGGAGGCCTAGCCAGTTTGCTCATGAATGATGAGAAGCAATTTTTTTCAGTCCAATGGAGAACTCAAGAGAGATCTTTCTTCACAAATAATTAAAAGATTATCTAACTAGGAACTGTCAGAAGCCAGAGTGTTAGCAGCCAACATCATGATTTTCCTTATTCATCTTTTAGTGGATCATTCTGTTTGTTGGACGAAATAGAAACTAGTGAATTTAGTACAGGGCTCATAAAATACTTCATTGAAATAAAAACATCGTCTCTCCCTGGGGAAACCAGTGTTATAGCTTTGCAGGACATCTCCTGTTCAGCTCTGAAGCTTTTACAGACAAGAGCCCTTGTTAATTTAGACAAGTGTGTTTGTTGTTAGCTATGCAGTATGATAAATGGCTCACTGCTGCTTTGCCAGTGGTTCCTGAGGCAGGAATCCTCCTTTGTTGGCACACCACAGAAGTGGTTGAATTGAAACATTCCAAAATCTACGCCAAAGAAATTCTCTTGTCAGAGAAATTTGTTTTTCTAATGCAAAATGGGTACTTTCTAAAATTTAGTGCAACGCATTGCTAAAATTGTGGGTTTTTAAAAAGTTGTCACTGTATGGGATCAGTTCTTTAGCAATTGCACAACCAGCCAGTTTTTGTAGCTTCATATGTTATACTAAGAGCAGATTTTCAGGAAATGTTCTGTATTTCCCTATACAGGCCATGTCCCTGCAGTCAACTGTATTTCCTGCATTATTCCCCCTTACTCTTTACCCTCTTCTCCCAGAGCTGGACCCCTAACAAACAACCCTTAGCCCCTTGGTTCCTTGAAGAACCTACATAGAAGGTGCCATAGAACATAGGGGACCCTCGGGTCTGCTTGCTTATAAGGACTACTATCACTTACCTTTTCTAAAGTCCTTGGGAAGAAAGACCAGCAAGGAAGCTGTTCCTGGAAAACAAAAGAAAAGTCCTCACTCTGCTCAGCTCTTCCAGAAACCTACAGCTAGATCAGTGTAAGGCACAATCCTTACTAACTACTTTCAGAAGTAGGCTACTTTTCTGTGTTATGTATTAACTTCTGCTGTGAAGTCTCCTTTGGCACATCTCACTTTTCAGAAGATTCCCCTTGTTCTTCATTGAACAAGGTAAATATGCCCCAACAAGTTGCCTGATTATGTAGGAAGGAATATTTCTGCATTTCCTTCAGGTGTATTATCTTCTTCTGACTACACTGTACCACATTACTCCTACTGTAAGTCTAATATTGAAGCCCCACAGAACAGGCAACAACCCCTAAAAGAATAATAATTATTGGTCTACCAGTACTGTGGTTCTCCAGCAGAGTCCAGGGACTGCTTCTGTGGGCACACAACCTTTCTTCAGTGTGTTTTCCACTGTATTTCACCATCTTTGATACTTTCAGCCTTGCCTCTCCTCCACCTGTAGGAGTCTCTAAGTACTTAAGTGCAACCAACCCATTCAGGAGTCAGCTTTTAGGCAGAAGACGTCTTGAACAGTTTTGGTTGACTGAATTTGAGGAATTAATTACAACTGTTTTCCTTATAAAATCTAAGTGTTAGGATACTACACTGACCTGAACATAGGCAATTTTTACACTGATTATAAGAAAAGAATAGAGCTCAGATAAAAACACAGAACAGCCCTATATTGCCAACAAACCCCCAGCAAGTCCCTCTGGTACCTGAAGCCCTAGAATCTTTGGAAAAGTCATGTTTCAATGAACAACATGGTATCTACTTTATTTAACCAATGTCATTCTATATGTCAAAGTTTTATCACAATATGTGTGTGCATCAAATATTCCAAAGCTGTTACATATGCTTATGCAGACATGATTTTAAACAAAAATATAGATGTTTTTATCTTACCAGTTTACAGGTGGTTATAGTGCTGACATATTCCCGTATTTTTCAATGAAATGTCAAAATAGTTTTTACTATAAAAATGGTGCTATTACTGTATCAGCTGCAACAAATGTTCAAGCTGATATTCACAAAATACTCTCCTGTTGTAGTCACTGAAGATGGCACTGCATACTTGAAATCATGTTTTCCAAGGGAATTATTCAAACTTATAGGACTGAAACATTGTCCAGTAGCATAAGATACTTTGACCAACACAGAGGGGTGTTACTCTGTTCCAGTCTACAGTAAAGGAAATGCTGCTTGGAGCTAAGCCCTGTAAGTCCTTGCTGATTTTTTGGTGGGACTGGAACCAGAAGCTATTTTCCCTTTGGATGGAAAGGATGATATTGGATGAAGGAGAGACAGACAACCTCCCTCCTTTCAAGTTGTAGCCCTCCCTGACAGCTCCCTGAAGACTGTGCTGTGCCACAGGGCGGAATGACATGGAGGTTCAGGAGAATATGTGATAATGGCACAGTCAGAGGCTCGTCCTGGCCAGTGCTTTGTGAGAGGCAGCTTCCTCATGTGAAGGCTAGCGTGCAGCCCCACCTGGGAAATTGCTTGAGGAATGTGCACACACACCTACTCAAATGCACACATGCATACCCGTGGTCACACAGGTGGGGATCATGTGCTCACTGCTGTTACACTGCAGCCCAAAGACCTGGCTGTATAGGCAGACTTTAACTTAACCACTTCTTACACACCTGTTCTTTTTCTTGTTTACTCTTAGCCTCTGGGTCACCAGAGTAAGTCCCCAGGCCGACCAACCAAATGTCATTCCATTTAAATTTCAGATTTGCTTGTTTCTAATCTTTTACTCCCAGTGCACACAATCTTATTGTGTAAATAATTCAAAGCTTCCTAGCAAAACTAGGACATGTGGATATGAAGAACTGTGATTAGACTGGTAATCTGGAAGTCTGAACAATTTCAAAAGTTCAAAGAAAAAAAGTATTGAAAATATCTTCTATTCCCAAGCTGGATGACACGCTGAAGGAATCACTTCTGCTCATAATGACAGCAGTTTTGTGGCTCCATACACAGAAAACCAGCTTCTATTTGTAAGCATTCATTATCACCTATGGGGCTAAGAATATAGTAATACTGTATACTTCAATATTCATGCTTTACATTGTCAAATTGAGTTGCAGGAAACAGAAGATAAGTGAGAGCATTAAATTAGAAAACAAATCTCCTGAGCAGTTGTGGTTTCCACTGTTTATTTTTTTTCAGTCATTACTACTCCACAGTCTCTAAGAGAATATCTGTGTATCCAGCATTCTGTTTCATGGAAAGTAGGAAACCTTGCATTTCATAAAATTGAAATGCAAAGAGAATCTATTGAGAAAAAAATTAAAAGGTAACTGATCCTGAGTTCTTTCATTCTGCCCCTTAAAGCAGCCTCCAGACCTCATTTAGAGGACAATTTTTGAAAATACCAACCCAGTACAAGTAACTTCATGTTTACCCAGTACCTGACAGGTTTCCTTTGTTATTAGCTATTGGCCATATTATCTTTCTCATTAAAAACATCAAGTCACTTATTTCCTACTTTAGATTATCTTAAGGTTGCCTCCAGTCACTAAAATTTGTATTTTCTACTCAAGCAGGTTTTCAGAAAAACACAGACTGCAAGAGATAATGTATGGGCTGCATAGTAAGAGCAAAGTTTTGCTCCTAAATCTGCAATTGGTTTGCTATGATGTTTTGGACAAGTTGCATCTTTCCCTTCCTGTCTATTTTCCTTTAATCACTATATTCTCTTAAATGATTCTCAAGGTGGGAAATGTTTCTTCCAAGGCCGGGGCATTTGAGTGAGATTTTTCTAATTTTAAAATCATAGTTGGATGTTCAAACTCCAGCACAGTAAGGAAGTTTTCGGTCTCACATTTTGATATTAGGTTACGGAATTGCTCATCTAAACAGGAAGGAAAGACCTGACCACCATTAATGGTTAATACCAAGATTTTCCTGCTGTTAGCAGGACTGTGTTGGGCTTTTTTTGTCAATTGGAAAGGATACAGTCCACCCCAAGTTCCAAGCAGTGGGAATTCTTTATTTTTTTTACAAGACTGAGCTTGCTCAGAAACTTTTTTTGCCACAGCAATCAAAGGTATGGATTCAGCTTGTAAATATGGTAGCCAAAATACCTCAGCATCAGATTTCTAAAATCAATAAATGAGGAAACACTCTGTGCATGCACTATGAGTAGCAGCAGAGTTGGTTTTATTATTTAGTTTTATATTTTTAGAAAATATTTTCAACAGAGAATCTCATGACTTACAAGCATTCCTTCCTACAATAACCCTTTAACAAGCTCTTTTACAATAGATTGATCAGCCTAATCCAGGAACTTTTCCATTTTCTCATACCCTCCTTTCAACTCCCCTAGTTGCGCTGCTCACCGTATCTAAAATTCAAAAAAAAAAAAAGTCTTCAGCTGTATCCTACTCCTGCAGTAGCCAGTTCCCAAGAAACAATGAATGCTCAAGGCTAGTTCAGACACAAAAATTGCATGGTGGAATTTTATGAGCTCAAGAGCTAGAACAGAGCACTGACACCCTCTCTAGGCAGCAAGGATTCCCTGTTGGTGGTCTTTCAGTGCACTTGTCACTGTGATTCTTAACAATTGATTATCCAAAACTAGAATACCTCATATTGCCCATATTCTACAAGCCAGTTTGTGTTCATAAGAGGAAAAGTACTCCCAGCAAGCCAGAATAACCCTCAGGATGGACAGAGTGAAGAGCTGCTAGTGCATTTTCCATGTAGCTTGCAATTCTGACCTTCTAACTCTTAGTTCAGGAACATGGCAAATAAATCCATGGGATGTGTCACTTGTAGTGCTCCTGGCAAGAAGAAATGCAAACTACTCCTCAAAGAGGTCATTTCCTTCCTCTCCAGTTCAGACATTTTTCACTATCCTTGCTGCTAAATGCAAAATTAAGTTAGTTATTGTATAGAGATTTGGTTTAAAGACTGCCTTCCTGGAAGTGTTAAAATCCATTAGACACTGTAAAGTATTGTAGACCAGCCTTAGGGAATTGCAAGTCAATTTATCTCATTTCTGGCACTGAAGCAGGCAGGGTAGTGGAGAAAAATGTGAGTGACAGCTTGTTCTCCTTTGCTCCCACTTAGCCAATCACCATATACCAGGCTTGGCAGAAAAGGGACAGCTCTGAAGAAACAGCACAGATCAGCGAAAGGCAGGATACAGAGGGACATTCTTTAGCTGCTAACCAGGAAGAAACCCAGCTTAGTTCACTACATGCAAGACAACCAGTGACACTGGGTTAACCTGGTACACAGCACATCTGTGGAGGTGCAGCCTCAGAACATAGCAGGATTATGCTCCAGCTCCACCAATATGCCATCCTGACCTGAGTGACCAAGCGAGAAAAACATGCTGAGATGGATTTGTTTCATGGATGGGCAGCCTTGGACCCCCCAACAAGAAAAGTGAGGTTTGGACTACCGCAGTTATGCCAAGTGGTAACCTGTGTGGAGGTGAACTGTGGCCTTCAGCTCACACAGCATCCAGTTTTTGAGGAAAAGCAGGAGTAAGGGTGTCTGTAAGTAGCTCTGGCAGGCAGACTGGTCCTCACAGGTGCGTAATCAAGACACCAAATCAGGAACTGAGCCACTTAAACCCTAACCCAAGCACAGCTTACAAACAGTATGGCAAAGCAAATAAACTGAGTAAAGTGGAGGACACCAGGTCAGAAAACTGAACAAGACTGGTTTCCCCCAGCCCTGACAGACTTGTGAATTCCCCAAGCTGTTGGCATTAAGCAAAGCATCGCCAGCTGTTCGAGGGAGGGCACTGTCCTGCTCTATTCTGCTCTGAACTGAGGTGCCCCCACCTCGAGTGCTGGGGACAATTTTGAGTTATACAATACAAGAAGGACATTAAGCTAACTCAGCCTATTCTGTGATTTTATGAGTCTGTGGGTCTGTGATCCTAATTCTCTTCTCCTCTCCTCCTGGTAGAGCTATTAGTTTGCATTTGCAAGCCAGAAAAGTAATTTTTCCACTGTAGAATGAAACACTGTTCCTGTTAGTGGGCTAGTACTGCACAATTCTGCCCCAAGAAGATTTTGCATTCCTTTGAGTCTACTCCTTGCTCCTGTTTGTGAGTTTGTAGCAGAAATGTTAGCATCCCAAAGCTTACAAAGAGAAGATATGGGTCTCAGGGCCTGTAACTGTCTCAAACCAACGCGTAAGCAAGCCTGTCCTCCGTATCCTAATCAGACATTTAACTCACCTTTACAACACAGACAGCACAACATTTATGTCTCTGCCCTTAGTCAGGCATGAGAAAACTACAGTCTTCCCACGCATAGGTGTACTGGAAGCCCAGCTGTGCACACTAACCAAACTGAACCTGAGGTACAGGAAGATTTTGATGCTTTTGGCAAGTAATGCTAATGCAGGCATTGAAAATAACAACTTTTGTAATCCTCATGCTTTTTTTTCTATTAAAAGAAAATGTACAGTTGTGCAGGCCTTCAGTGGAACAAAAATCCTTTTATTTGAGTTCTTCTGTACATCTTGTGTTTAACTAGTTATTTGTGGTCTGCCTTGCAGCTGTTCGGGTTGCCTTGCAAGTGCAAGGACTGGTAGAGACAAGCTCTATACATAGTGACTATGGTGGGAGCAGAGAAAACTGGCCATAGATGCAAACAAGTAGAACTGACAGAGAAATAAGAATCTACAGAGTCAACAGATGATGCTGAGTCAAATCTCAGCCCTCATATTCAGACAGGACTGAGCTTATTTCTTCATATGTCTATATATTTTCAAGGGAAATATCTGAGACAATTAACGTCTCAGTTTTTCACTCCTGGCTATTCAGATAGAGACCACCACACTATTTCTTATGCTCAGTTGTCTGGACTGTAGAAAAATAGGATTATTTAGGTTTTATTCCTGGCTTGATACCTGATTAACACGGGGATGTCCTTTTTAGCATACTAATAACAAGTTCATAACAGGTTTTTTTCTTTCTTAATATTGGTTAGCTGCAGCAGTTTTGTTTTAATCTTTCTAATCGCTCAAACGTACCCTAAACAAACATAACATTACTTAACTGACACACAGGATCTTCCCCCTGGATTTCACACACAAAACTTCTTATTCTTCTTTCCAGCATGTGCCATCTCCTAGGTGCCCTGCTTGATGAGTTCTACTTTGTAGGACCCCCAAAACTCTTCATCATTAAGGCCTGATTTTTTTCCATAATCGTGGGACTTTTGGAGGTGTTTTTCTACCATTTGCAGATGTCCTCAAGAATTAAATCACTACTGTAATTAGAAAAACTGAGCTGTGTAAGTTGTGCTTTGCTTCTGACTACAGTGCCAATGTTCATGTGGGGACCTATCATGCTCTGACCTGTCCACATGGATATGAGCCAAGAAGCCAAGCAGAGAAGAGACCAAGGAACACAGCTAGTTCAGTGAAGAAACCAAGGAACACAACTCTAGCTGATGCCAGTATTTTTAAGGCATTGACTGAGTGAATTGAACTATGTCTAATTTTACAGTGGTGTTTTGAAATTAGCAACAACTTCCAAAAGGAATCAGGAGTTCTCCCCCGTCATGTCTTTCATGTCCTGGTATGTACTTCAGGCACCAATGCAGTGGTTTCCAGGAAAGCTCTGAATATAAAGTAACATAAAGTAGCAATCAGGCTATCACCCTAAAAGTGCAGTCTCTGACATAGTCTTGGTACACCAAAAGCAAGAGGCCAGTGCGTATAAAGAAATTTCAACATTCTCAATCTAAGATTTAAAGGCTTCCCAAATACAGATGTCATGCCAGGATCAGGCTCATTTCGTCATCAGAGTTTGTAGAAACACTCTGGAAAATGGCAGTTTTCTCTAATTCCTTCACACAGAAGAAGCTAAATTTCTACCAGTGCCTGTAGAAGACATTCTTTTTTTGTGTGTGTGTTTCTTCTTAACTTTTAGCTGAACCATTTACCCTAGCTCTACAGAGCATCATTAGTTCCTGAGACAGAGCAGTCAAGAAGATTGCTGTTTCATATGTTTCTCTTTTCTTTACAGCACAGAATTGAGAAGCTTTTTGAAGGGACCCAGTGAGATCTGAATTAAGTATCCGTCTCAGAGGAACAGGGTTAGTATCGGACAGTAAACCACTGAGGTATGGGCAGTCAAGTTTCGCTGCAAACAGTCAGCTCAGACTAAGTTCAAGCTCCACTGATGTAAACTCCCTTCACCTAGAAGCTGTGTGAATCCACACCCACACACAGAGGATTTCTTAGCAGTAGGTGCCTGTAAGATTACCTGGTGCCTTCCTACAGAGCTTTTTGTAGAGCATAGATTGTAGACAGCATCTGGTCAGGACTATAAATTATGTACAGCTCAAAACTGCTTTTTTTTCACTAGTTAATGTCACCAGTTTACTTAAATATTTGTCACTAAATGAGCTCATTATGCATCTGTTATGGATCTGTGCATGTCAGCAGGAAATGAATGCTCAAAGCCACTGACACCTCTTGTAACATTGTTCAAGTACTGCTATGATTACTGCAAAACAGGTAATTGGCAATCATAGGAGACATGGCTCAGCACTTCCGTATTCAAATTACTGCTAGAATAAGATCACGTTTGTCTGCTTCATTCATCATTAATAGCAGTAATATTCCTGTTGCCTTAGACACAGAAGCACAGGAAAGGTCTGTGAAACCATTAGGTAACTCCCTCATCACATTGTACTTCTTGCCAGGACGTCTGCACCTATGACATGATGGGGATCATAAGAAACCATCCTACAATTATATGGACCAGTTCACATCCCAGCTCTGAAGCCTCCCTCACCACAGGCACTGTGCAAGTGGCAGTCATATATTCTGGTCATAAGTGTGAGGGGCTTTGGGAATGGAGAAATCTTGCTCTGTGTCATACAGCTCAACTTTTTATTCTTGAAACAAGGCAATCAGCTGCACTGACCTTGCAGGAGGAAGGAGGCAGCTCTGAGAGGTCTCAAGAACACTTCCATGGTGCAGGTAAGACTGGGAAAGGAGAAGAGACTATGAGTAGTAATGGAGGAGCAGTGGAATTCCAGAGAAAGGTCTTGTCTACACCTGTGTGGTAAACAGACACAGACATAGGGAAAACTTAAGGTAAGGAAAAATATGCCTTCCTTCCATCTATCTAACAAAACAATACACACTGCCAGCTTGAGCATGACACGAGACCTGGCAGAATGGAGTGGTGGGGTTCTGTGTACAAACAGTGCAATACTAAATCTATTTCCAAATTACTAAAACAGACACTTTCCAGAAAGTGAAAACAAACACTCTGAGGCACTACTTGAGTTATCTCAATTTGGTAAGAAACTGGTTTAGAGAGCCCATGTACACAAGGATTTTGCTCTGATTCAGCTAAGTCAGTTTATGGTTCAGCTGGTCCAGTTTCAGCATGTGAACAAGGATTTGGTAGTTAGGTGCTGAGAACTGTACTAACTTCACTGAAAATATTTCTGCTTTAATAATCCAAGCCAAGATACCTACTGGCCTCTGAAAGACACATCTCAGTTACTGACTTCCTGGCTTTTAGAAGTTGTTTTGGGGAATGGACTGACTTTTTTATGCTATTCTGGATCCAGAGTTGATGAGCTTCTTCTCAGGGAGCAGGAAAAGTAGATAGCTCTAAGCCTACGTGATAGAATTACCAAGGAAACAATATGAGAATTACAGTAGCTCCCTTTTTTTTAGCATTGAATTTACTCAAGACATTGTAAATTTCCTAATTATATTAACAAAATCTATTATTAAAGATGATGATAGAGCTAGAGTTTACAAGACATGGCCTTTTTGATACACCTTCTAAAATGTTCTCAGACTGGGGCTCAAGAGTTGCCCAGTTCTATTGTGATAGATAGATAGTTCTATTGCCAATATTTTGATTAACCAAGGTATTAGCTTGAGAAAGTAGGTATAAAGTATTGATACTGCACTGGTACTATCAGAAGATCTACCAGATATTGAACAGTGGAGGAACCAAGTTAATAGCAGCCAGGATTTTTGGTTCTGGAAAAAGTAACACAAGATGGAGTTGCAGAGGAAAATGCAAGCAGACTCTATGTCCTTGGTGCACTCATACCAAAGTTACACTGTGCATCCACCCATCTGTGAGAAACTCCATTGCTGTGCATCCATCCATCTGTGAGAGACTCCACTGCTGTGCTTCAGTACACTATTTTTGGTATCTGAAAGCTAACTTCACATCAGATGCCACAGCTGAGTAAAAGCCTCCTTCCCACATGCTCTTTCAGGTTGCAGATTTGGGCCAGAGGTTTTTGTGCAAGTCTTTACACAGGAATGAAGGCCAGATACTGACAGACTAAACTCATCCTTGCCGAGCAAACTGCATCACAGCTCATGCTGAGGCTTGCAAGAGTAATGAACTTGATAGGGTTCAGTCATGCAAAATACTGGATTCATTCAAGGAGGGCTTATCTTCCTGAACTCCATTAACCTTGGTTCTTAGGCTGAGCTTTTTCACCCTCTTGGTAAGAAAGGGAGACCTGTGAACCAAGCATTTACAGGGCTTAAAGTTGCTATCAGTCCTTCAGGATCTTTATGCTCTACACAAGGTTGTGTCCATCTCTGCAGGCACTGCAAGGAAGGCACTGAGGAATGAGCTCCACATGAAAGTTAGCTGACAGAGCAGGGAGGGAGGGAGAAAAGAAGGAAGAAAGAAGAAAGGAAGGAAGGAAGGAAGGAAGGAAGGAAGGAAGGAAGGAAGGAAGGAAGGAAGGAAGGATGGATTTGTAAGAGATAGATCCATTCCATATTTGTAAGCATATGAATCAGTAGGAACCACCAGGCAGTGGCACAGTGGCATTACATGCACCACTTGCTCACTATAGTGATTTCACAGCCTAGAAATTAACAAAGAAACCAGAAAAATTGCTTGTCTCTGCCTTTTTCTGCTTTATTTTGACTATTGTCTGTGTGAGGTTAACACAGCGCTGCACTCTGCTCTTTCCATCACAGGAAAGAACAGAACAGTTGACAGCATCAGGTTGTTCCCTTTCATAGCAGTGTCAGATGGAGTCCTTATTGCAGAATGGGGAGGGCCCTGGTAAAGACCATCAGAACACTCACACTGTTTCTGGACATTTGTGTCACTGACATCACCAGGAAAAAGTAATGCAAGCCAAAGGATGCTATTATAATGTTGTTGTAGCTGCATTGCTTTAAGGTTAAATGAGTTCCCAAAATATGCAGTGAGGATTTATGTCTATCTTCTCAAGTATTAGTTAATTTAACAACATATTCCTCTGCCCACAAAACCAGAGCTCTAAAATACTGCAGTGGTCTCCATGGAAATAGACAGTATCGGCCCTGTCTACTGGTGGCAATATTTTTAGTAATGAAGGAATTAACATTTTATTTTTGTACAGGCGCTTTGTTACAAAACCATCTTATCTTTCAATTCCTCACAGTCGCTTGCACATGGAAATACATACAGCAGTTGTCCACAATCTCCTTGCTGTCTTCTCCCTACCTTCCGTTCCCCAAAAGAAACAATTATTTTGGGGTTTTCTTATTTGTTTGGTTGGTTTGCTTTGGTTTGCTTTGGTTTGTTTGGTTTTTTGTTTTTTTCCTTTTTTTTTTTTTTTAATGTAAGGGCTGGCAGTCGCAGAAATGTCTTCCTGCTGAGAAATTTAAAAAGAAGGTTTTTTCCTATATTTTGTCACTGATACAGGCCAGGATGCCATTGGCCTTCTTGGCCACTGGGGCTCACTGCTGGCTCGTGTTCAGCCACTGCCAACCATCACTCCCATGTCCTTTTTCCCCAGGCAGCTTTCGGCCACTCTTCCCTCAGCCTGTAGCACTGCATGGAGTTGTTGTAACCAGAGGGTAGGACCTGTATTTATTCATGTTGAATCTCTTACTGTTGGCCTTGGCCCATCAGTCCAGCCTGTCCAGACTCTTCTGCAGACCTTTCCTGTCCTCCAGGAGATCAGCACTTCCACCCAACTGGGTATCATCTGCCAATTTACAAAGGGAAGTCATGTCTGAACAAATCATTTATCTCTTGCAGCCAATTACACTTTTATTCTGTTCTTGACAGCAAAAACAGGAAACATTGAGTTTCCTTTTAAATCTTCTTTTTTTCTATGTTTGGATTGGGTTTCTTTCATTTTTCAAAACAGCTCAGATATCTGCAATGGGGAAAAAATTTTAAAAGAGTTTTAGTGCCATCACTTCTGGCTTAAGGAGGAATCCAATAAGATGGTGGGAGGTGAGCATGCGAAATAGAGAAAGCTGCTGAAGTGTTTTGTTTCTGGGTTTAAAATCTCTCTGGTTTTTGCATTTGGGAATGTGACAGTCTCAGAACTGCAGACATGCTGCAATTTCCTCAGAAGAAAAATGTATTTCAGACTAAACTTCCCTGTATAACATTGTGTTTTCCCCAAAGTTGGAGATGAAAAGCTAATCAATTGTCCTCTCTTTAGGTACAAAGGTGTATGAACTAAGGCAAGTATGTCTGGAACCCTGGCCCTTTAGTTGCCTTGTTCAGAAGCACCTGCACTGAGAGCAGTATAAACTGGCAGCTATAGTACCAAGAGCAAAGGCCCATGTAAGTGGGGGCATTTTTTGATAGCAGCATAAAGGGAAAGACCAATGTCACATCAAGCAGGTGACAGCTTTTCTCTCACTGTGCCTCAGCTTCTGGCTTCATGGTTTCAGATCTCTTGAACCACAGAAAAAATGTCTCTTTTCCTTACGGTCCATGAACTTTTCACCCCTAAATATGTCTAGCTGTTTTTAAAGATTAGGTTTTAAGCAAATTCAAAGATCCCTGAGTCAGTGATTATAACTCAATCAAACTACATTTCTTTATGGCCAGAACCTGGTTCTGACTGGCCTGGACACCAATGCTGAGCAGCAACAGAGGCCTATTACTTGGTTTACAAAAAAGCCTTCCTTTGAGTCCAGCATTAAAATCATGTTCTGTCCTCTTAGAGCCCAGCTGTGCACTGGATCTGCAAGCATCTCCGTGGCTTTGACACCACCACCCCCCCCCCCAATTGCTGTGCATCAGCTGCAGTTAGAGTGACATTTTGCTGGTACCCATAGAGATTGGCTGGTTTCCAATCTCTTGGAGAAAACTGGATCCAGGTCTATAACCATACACAGCTCAGAAGGAGAGACAGGATGGGTGCTCTCAGACAACTGAAGATTTAGCTTAATTATTCTGAGCTGAGCAGAAGTCCACTGTAATCACCATCAAGAGACAAGGAGTCAAACTGACACTGAAGGCTTTGGCAGAGCTGAGGCACAGCCTATTTCTGAATTGCTACAGCTCACAGCATCATCTCCTTTTTTTGGCAGATCCCAAATACTCATAAGACAAAAAGTACTACCAGTCCTACTTCCCAAGTAATATTGAATCAAAAATACCAAGCAGCAGTTTTGCATATTTGGCTGTCTGATATGGAGAGAGATGTCACACACTTGGGAACATCAAGTCCTAAATGTCTCAGAGAAAACAAGTGAGCTGGACGCAAGATTTGACACAGAAAGCTTGCCAGCTGTTTTATTAGATCGCCACTCCTAATAGTATGTTTACCTCACCATTGCCAGTTCCTGAAATCTAGACATCTCACAAAAGGAAAGAGCACTAGTTGCAGTCCCCATTTGGTTGGAATACAGGATGAGTACTCTTTTACCCTGCAAGACAGAAAGGCTTGTCTGTGGAAACAAATAAGGAGATAAGCTTTATATTCATGAAATTAAATTCAAATCCTTTATCTCTGATGTGTCCTTACTGTTTTGGAAACAGATCTAGTTTTTAATTGGAGTCTCAGGAATTTAAAATTGCATTGCTGTCAGTGGAGCCAAGCAGCTGTCTTTCTCAAGAAAGAAAAATAATCAAAGAAAATTGTCCTAGCTTTGTCACAGATACACTAAGTGGCCACAGTTCTGCAGATGCCTTCTCTGAAAAGCAGCAATATGAAGTGGGGTCATAGCTGGCCCTGAATAGTTCTCAAATAGTCAAGGGCTTTGAAGCAGGATGAAATGTCTTGTGAGAAATCAAAGACATCAACAGAATGGCATTTGGCATAACTTTAGACAATGAGGCTTAGGCTCAACCAATCTGCCTGGGACCAGGAAAATTAGGTCCTACTTTCTCCCCCATAACCCACATAAACCAAAAAAAGGTGTCTCCTTCCCTGTCTCAGGTTCCAATTCCATTGATGTTGGCCCTAATAAATGTTCACTCTTTCAGGTGGAGAATCATGGCATTTTCCTACAGCAATCACTTGAAGTGGTATTTTTAGAGGAGCCTGAACTGCTCCAATTCTGTTCTTACTGCAGTCAGCCAGAATTTCACTGGTAGAACTGTTAGCAGTCAGGCAAACCAGAATTTGATTGCAGCTGTCACAGAGTGCAGTTAGGCCAGTGCTGTGAGGCTTTAAAATGCAATCCATGGTATCATAAGAGAATACAAAAGCAAGAGGGGAGGAGGGAAGTAACATACAACTTACAATCCAGCCATATATCTGTTCTCCTTCATGGAGTTTGTAACATGGGCAACAAGAAAATAATTAGCTTAATTTATTATGGATATGTCACTAGGAAGAATAGGGTAATGTGATAAGGTTAATAGTGGACTCTAACCACTTCCTCTCTTTTCCTTCCTGTTGTAGGACCCTGCCATACCTAAGAACTCTTTTTACAAGAGTTATTTTCAAACTACAGTGTCTGACTGTTATACAGGCCCTGGAAGATTGTGAGAGTCACATCTGCCAGCACTGGACAATAGGAAAGGGAAAAGCAAGATGTTTTGCTAGTTACATCAGTTCTCTTCCATTATTTTTCCTTCTCCTCAGTGTTACAATCTGAGTACTGAAATCAACAGTCATCTCTTCATTGTCTCTGCCCAGAAAAAAGGAATATGCTCTGGCTTTGGATCTGTGAGCAGGAACCATGCTGTGGCAGTAGAGGATCTCTGCAGAGACATCTTCACTGCAGTTCCATGTAGGAGCCTGATGCTCCAGTAAAGACAGCTCTGTTTCCAGTCCTGAGCATCACAGTGTCCATATCCAGAGTTTCGAATTAAACTGAACAAAAGCAAGAGTAAAAGGAGGAGGGGAAATACACATAAAAACCTGCTTCTACAGGTAGAAGTAAGTCTCAGTCCTGCTGGCATTTAAACTTGTGCCTGCTTCTTTCATAGTTTCAGCTTTGGAAATCTTCAAGTCCACTGGAACTAGAAATCAGTTCAAGTGCTACACGTTGCCAATCCTGAAAGACCAGAGAGGCCTTAGAGAGGGGCAAAAACCACAGAACATAGGGTAGCAGAGCTACATATTTACTTTCCTAATGCTTAGCTAAGTTCTAGTCACTCAGAAAAGTCTGACATCAGCATAACAGAAGTGCAGACTACTGATAATGCATGTGAAATTATGATTACTTCACTTATTGCTCCTGTCAGGAAACATGGGTGTACTCCAGGCAGGTATAGAAAACAAATCTCTTTTTAAACAAAGGTGTTAAACAAAGCTGTTTAAACAAACTCTAGTACAGTTTCTCTGCACCAGACTTGTACTTCAGTCTAGTTCAACCCTCTAGATGCCTGTATATGGATGGTAAGCATGAAACAAAAGCTTTCCTTGTAAAAAGCCATATTGCCTACTGAAGATGACAAAAGTTTCAGACCAAGGAAAAATATGACTCAGTATTTTATTTATTTTGATGGATAATTTTGTGTGTATGTATTGTATTAGTTGATTTGAAGCAAAGTATAACTAAAACAGTACAAGATCCCCCTATTAGAAGAACTCAGTAATATACTCCAGGACTTGATGGGCTATTTATGCACCTTCATAACCTTTTAGTTTTTTTCCCTTCTCCAACACACAGAACCACTGTGCACAAAAGGAAGTATGAAATGAAAGGTATTTGGCAAACTGCTCAAAATTTTATTCAAGTGCCCCCTCCTGTGGATGTAGAGCTACATGCAACCAAATAACAGTTTTAGAAGCAATTTAGAATTTTACTTGAGTTTAACTTAACAAAGAAGATGAAACAGAAATATTTTGGTGAAGGAAGCTGAACTTGGTCTTATGAATGGGTCAGATTAGGCTGGCTTACACCATAGATTTGATTTTGAAAATGCCTTTTGTTTTAAGAATAAATGTTGGCTCTTGGATGTACTCCATATAGCACCTCCTTTGAAAATCATGGTTTACAGAAATGGTTATGTCAACTCAGTCCAGCTCTTGACAGTAATGTCAATGATAAGAGGAAGAGAGACAATCAGTGATTATCTCTGGATCTGATCAAATGAACAAAAGTGAAAAGCAAAGCAATATTTGGGGGAAGAATAACCAAAATTATCTACTATTGATTGCTTTCCGTTGCAGAGTTATCTTTAAACAGAAGTCCTGTCAAAACACTATATAGTTGAATCAGGGGAGATTAACAGAAGCATAATTAGTATTCTTCCAACCCATCCATAGTAACTAGTCAGTAAGAGATACTGATTGTGTTTTCCAAACATGACCTTGATCTCAACAACCACTAGCTTACCAATTTCCTCAAAGAATCTGCTACCATTTTTCCCGTGCAGGATCTGCTTTTCACAAGCCAAAAATAGTTAATGGGCTGTTCCTGTAAACAACACAGAGGTGACAAAGCCAAGCTGTGTGGCTGCCTGCTTTCCCTCAGTCTCCCAGGAAGAAGTCTCAATCACAGACCAGCTTTGGGAAGAGCAGGAACATGCCTGTGTTTGTGAAAGTTCTTATTAAGCCGAGCAAACCTCCAGCATTGAATTTGTGAACCACACTATTCATGAATCTGGGATGCCTAATGTGTCCAGATTTCTGGTGTGACCCACACTATCTCTGCACTCGGCATCTCACTGAACATGACCAGACTTACGGTGCCTGGTTGTTCACAATCAGAAATGAAGCCCAGATGCACCCAACCCCTCTGATCTCCCAGGACCAGCTCGAATGCCAGAGGTTTTTTTCTGCCAAATTTCTATACTCCTAATGGCTTGGTTTGGAAAGACAGGTGCCTGCTAAGGAAGGCAGGAGCCTCCCTTGAAATGGAAAATATAAATCCCCTCCCTCCAAATTACAATTTTGAAATTAACAGGGTCTCAAGCTAAGATATGGGAATTGGAATAGCAGTTCTTTAGTGGGAAAATTAAACTAAAAATGCAATAGTACAAAAAAATCAAAACACTGTCAGAGTCAGAATACAACTGGACACCTTGTTGGTCAGGGTGTTGGTGGCAGTCCAATTAAATCATGGCTGCAGTCCTCATGGAGTGACAGATGTGGTTCTGTTGAAGCAATGATCCTGTAGAAGGGTGTAGTTTCCCTCTGAAGATCCAGTGGTGGTGTGGAAGGGTCAGAACTTCCTCTGGGAATCCAGTGGAAACAGGCTGCCCTGGTGCTCTGAATCTCCGATTTTTATCCAGGTAGGAGTGGTTGGCTTTTCCTCCTGGGCTGAGCATCTCAGTAATTTCCAGTCATGCAGTGACACTCAATGGTCCATTAACACCAGATATTCCCCAGAGGGAGGATGGGCCATGGAAGAGATAAAAAGCAGTGCTCCACCTGGTTTTAACAGATGGCAATAGAACACATGCTTTTGGTTGCATCTTGCATTGCAACCCAAGACAAAATGCAACACTTGTCACAGGAGAGAGGACATGGGGGGAACAAACAAGTGCCCCCCAAGGGACTGCTCTGGCTGTGTCCTGGGCAGGTGTGCCCAGCAGGGATTCTAGAGATACAAAATGCCTGTGTCACTAACAATTCTGGGAGCCATGATACATGGTAGCACCCAAAAAGCATTAGAGCCATGACACATGGCAGCAGCTGCAGTGGGGCTTGTGCCAGCTCCCAGTCCCTGGGGAAGCACATGGCTATAGAGGAATTTTTAGGAGCAAGGTCACAACCTATTGATTGAAGGATTGAACAATCCCTGTGATCAGGGGCCAGTATGAGATTTTCCACCGTGCCTGCTGCGAGCCGTGCTGTGCTGTGCTGCGGCCTGTGCTGTTCCTACCTTGCCTTGGATTAGCAAGAAAATAGCAAATGTTATAACTCATTGGTCCTTCTCACGGATGCTTCCCCACTGAAGCTGAAGACATGTAACAACTTGGTGGACCTTCTCATTGAAGCTCAAGATAGAAATGCTAACCAAAAGACAGATCAAAGAAGAATTTGCTGCCAAGAGACACTAGCCAATGAACTAACACCTAAAGTGCTTGAACATCAGATTTTGACCAATCACAGTTGTTTTAGCTGTGCCTGCTAACCACATAAATATAGAGAATGTTCAAATAAACTTAGAGGTCAAACCTAATCATATTGATGGTGTTTGATACTTGGCTCCTTCCTCACAACACATGGCCACACCCTAACACAGAATCACAGGCGGAAAGGAGAGATGGATCTTAAAGATCATCCAATCTAAATTCCCCTGCCATTGTCAGGGGACACCCCTCACTACACCAGGTTGCTCAAAGCCACATCCAACCTGACCTTGAACACTGCAAGGGCTGGGGCATCCACAGCTTCTCTAGTGACCTGTTCTGGTGCCTCACCACCCTGACAGTAGAGAATTTCTTCTAATGTCTAATTTAAGCATACTCCTTCTGTTTCAAGCCATTCCCCCTTTCCTATAACTTCATGCTCTTGTAAAACTTCCCTCTTCATCTTTCTTGTAAGCTTCCTTCTAGTACTGGAAGGCTGCTACAACATCATCCCAAGGCCTCCTCCAGCTGAACAACTGCAGCTCTCTCAGCTTTTCCTCATAGGAAAGGTGCTCCATCCTTCTGATCCTCTTTGTGGCCTACTCTGGATTTACTCTAGAAAGTCTGCATCCTTTTTGTGCTGGGGCCCACAGAGCAGTCCATAGTGCTCCAGGTGAAGTGTCACAAGAGCAGAGTAGAGGGAAAGAATCAGCTGCCTTGACCTGTCACACTTCGTTTACAATACTGACAGGGGTAATGTCAGTGGTGGTGACTCCTGCTTGCTTATATAAGGATCTCCTTGGCATCTTTGTATTAGTTGCTAACATGCGTTCAGTTGCTCATCTTTTCATCACGTTTTTTCTTCAGGATGGAGATTATATTTGGTTACCATTCATGCTGCTTAAGTTCTGCAACATTTTTTGCACATGTCTCAGGAGCCTGGGCTTTCTCTGCTGTACCACACCTTCTCTGCTTGTGTGACAGTGCACGGAGATCACACCATACTCCTCACCTGAACACAGCAATATGGCACTGCCCACAAGCATTCCCACCCCTTTTATTGCAACTTTTCAGCGTAGCCTTTCTGCTCTGGTATCCCAGGTGCTGTGAGAAGAGGGCTGCTGCTTAGGCAGCATGAGGGAGGCTTGTCTGCCCATTCCTAGTTCCGCTTATTTGGATGAATTGGCTTATTGGTGCAGGTTCTGCAACAGTACAGACATGTTTGGAAAAGTTTGGCTGCATCCTGGATTTTGCTTATGAGCACTTTAAGCATTTTCCCATCTACACCTCAGAAGTCTATTTTAAAAAATAGCAGTTGGCAAGGTCAGAGCATGAGGTGCCTCAGTGCACATACAACACTAGATATGGAAGCAAGGAAGAACCCAGGAGATGTGAGAACATTTCAGCTCAGCTGCTAAGAATGAAGCACCAACTTTTCCCATGCAGACATCGGTTGCTTCAGTTTACACAATGCTGTGCAGACAGAACTTAACCAGCACCTGCTGTAGGTCACAACAGCTGATGTACTACCACCCACAGAAACACACACACTCACACCTTGTAGAGCTGCTGCTGATTAGAAGCAGCATGTTTATTACTTAGAGAAATTTAGAACATGTTTCATTTACTTCTACAGTAACTAATATGAGAACTTCAAAATGCACTCATATAGCCCAGAAATTGTCAATTTAACATTCTTCAAATTTGGGGGGATAGAAACTGGGAGGATTCTTTTCCATAGAGACAGCAGATTTCTGGCAGTGGTACTGACCTTTCAAATCAAGAATTGAGGAAGATCACACCATAGCTAAGGAACACTTGATTCATAAAAAGCCTCTCCTTTTGTATGTAGTTGAATTTGTAAAAAGAGAGAGACAGCCATTTGAGTCAACAGCTCGGTAAAACTGAACTGTTATCCCTCCTGCCCCAAAATCCTTGAGTACACAATTTTTATTTTCATTTACTTGCCAAAAAGCCACCAAAGTTTCTCAGCAATCAAAAGTATGTAAGTACAAGCCTTTTGGACAAAATAGAACTGTTTGGATTGTAAGTGTCCACTGAAAGGACACAGTCAAAAAACAAAGAGGAAATCAAGTAGAAAAACCTACTAGCTCAAAGAAGAATGATGTTAAGATTGCTCTGTGCATCCGAATCCCTGTGGCTGTGTGCTGCATTGTTATATATCACATCAAAACCAGCTTCAGTAGCTACTGGGACAGACTGTGTCCAGGTACTTTAAATGTCACACAGTGCTCTCAAAAACATTGGATACCCAACACACTTGAATTCAGACTGGCTGCAGAATGCTGAGGTCTTTGCAAAATCAAAAACAACTAACAGAGTTTATGTCTCTTTAAAATTAGGTTATGGTATTCTCAGAAGAACAGACACTTTAAAAAACTCAATATTCCACTGCCACCTATTTATCTAAACCAAATCAATGCTTTATGATGTGTTGGCCAATGTGCCTATTAAATGTCTTTTGTTTTTACACATAAGTACCAAGTCTCTTTCAAAAAAAAAAAAAATTTAAAAAGCCTCCTCTCTCAAATTTCCTGTCTATATTAAAGCAATGACCGGTTCTAAAAGAACAAGCATGTAGCATCTCTGAAGTCATGAACTAAGAGTGTACGGATTAAGATTTCTTGAATTCCTTGATGCCTGGTTTTTGCAAGTAACTAGCAGTGAAAGAGACATTGAGAACTTTCATGTTGTTTCATACTTAGATGTGTATCTGCTGTGTAGAAACACACATCTAAACAGACACACATCTAAACGGAAAATGGTGCCCTATGTGTTCAGATTTTTCTAATATTAGTTGTATATACATAGTCTGAAATTCCTTTCTGAAAGCCAGTGTATTGTAAACTGGGCTTTCACAAAGTGATTCTGGCCTGCCTTTAATCTGCTGAAAGTCTGACGGAACAGGGCAGGGAAGAACAATCTTTGTAACCCAGAACTCTGAAAATAGTTTAAAAGGATCAAGCACTTGGCATCTAGTTACCTTAATCGCAGTGATATTTCAGTTCCTGGTTCTTCCATACTCTGAATACTCTAACTTCATCTTTCACTCAGCAGAGCTGCAGAGTTAAAGAAACAATGGCCCATCACCTGCTCTGTTGGCTAGCTGTCATCAGAGGCACCCTGGCATTACAGCCACGTGCCAAGCAGTTGCTCCCAGACCACCACCCTGCTAGTGTGACAAGCATCAGAGAGGGCTTTGGCTCACCATTCTCCTTTGTGCTTCCTTCTGGCCCGCTCCTTGCTCCTCTTTACCTAAGAGGTCTTGGACTGCTGGCCGGCTCTGGCTTTCCCTGCAAAAGCAAATCAAACTGGCATTTGCAGTCTGAAGAGCCATGTCCCTGAAAAGCTGCTTAGATTACAAAATCAAACCTAGAGCTTAAGAGAAAGGGGGTTAGCTTGTTCAAGGCATGAACAGCTAGCAGCTAAAGAAAGGCCAGGATGACAAATGCACTCAAAATCTTGCTGGGTCAGCATTACATGGTTTGAGACAGAATCAGTAAATTTTTTTTCTCTTGCAGCTAGATGGGTAGATTCACAGACATGCCCAGTTCCAGGTGTACCACCACACTGGCTGCACTGAGTGGATCAAGCACATAGAAAACCTGCTAATTCTGTATTTGCGGTTGAAGCCTTCAGACAGCATAATAAAAAGTGATTAGTGGCATTTTCACTAGAAACAAACCTGAATGCCTCACCAGAGAACATCTTCAGACACAGATGAGAAGCTTTAAGGTCAGATATCTACAAAAACCTTAAGATGCTGGGTGTTTTGATTTCTAAAAACATTATGCAATAGTTTCTGTGCTTTCAGCATCAGAAATCTTCAGAAGCCATAGGGATCAAGATGGCTGGATAATCAGTGAACTTTGTCTGATGCTGCCGGTACTAAAGACAGTTGTATGCTTTGGCAGATTTGACATTATTCTGTAGCCAGTATCAGTGACGTAGCTTAGAGATTAATACAACAATCAAGGCTCCTTCACTCATCAGTGTGACAGGACAGCATGTACTCAAACCACTTTGAGGCTCCATGCACACCTTTTGGGGTGCATTTGGGGAGATTTACATGGAGCATTTGTTATTAGCTGTAAGCAGTCCCAAGGCAGGGCCAGTAAAGAATGTACAAGAGCTGAGGCAACCAGCCTTACACATGTGCAGACAAAAAACCCAAATTCAGTGTCCCAGACAATTTTTCAGAAAACCTAAAATAAAAGTGTGAGACTTCTTATAATGTGTTTATGAGCAGGACAGTAAACTCAGTGCCATCCAGTGGTCACTGGATGTCAGAGAAGAGGAAAACTGCAGAAAGTCCATCCATTAGATCCAATTTTCCAGCTTCCTAATGATACATTGAAAAGACAGTCTGCCTGTAACAGAGATAAACAGGGCTGCCAGTTCCTAATGCCAGCATATTTATAATTTTCACAGCAGTTATTAGGACTTGCTAATAGTGTTTGGGACATGACTTAATGGGTGAGAATAAATTGTCAATGGTGGCTTCTCAGGGCTGCAGAAGAGGCTGCCCAAACATGAGTAACTTGCTTGAATCTAGATAATAAGAATGATTCAGATTTCTGGCCAGTCTTGGCCAAATATTCTCTTTGAGTGCTCAAGGCTCTTTCCTTCTGGTCAGAAACTGAACTGTAGTCATCACAGAGCTTTACTAGCCATTATGGCTGTTTCCTGGATAAAACTGAGAGAAAATTTAGACAAATAGTTTATTCAGTTTCAAATTAAGAATGTTGTAAAATACAGTTTATCCAAGTAATCACCCAAAAAAAATTCAGGAATAACATTTGCCTTTCAACTGCAAGATTAAAGAAGTGGTCACCTGGAGACTGCTTGTTCTCAGGAGAACCACAGCATGGCAAGCCATTTCATCTGCTCTACAATGCGAGGGGACAACACAAGCAACTTCCCTGTATCCTTATCTTAGGATGGGTTGCTCAGAGAGTTTACTCAAAACCATGCTGTGACAAGATCTCAGTGGCAGGTTTCCGTCCAACATTCCACACTAGGATATCCATCTCAGCACTTCAAGCAGCTATGACAGAAACAGAAGAGAGATGATAACCTCTTGCAGCATGCAGTTCTGAAAAGACTGTACTAAAGCTGCAGCTACACTACATTGTAGCATATTTGGATATTACATACCTATATATGGCTTCTTGACTCTACTGATCTAGACAACTGCATTAACAATGATTATTTTTTAAAGAATATGCTTTAGTTGGATTTGAAATTGTGGCATTTCAAGTTAAATGTGCACATATAGTAGCTCTTCTGGTTGCAAATCTACCACTTCATGATCTTGAGAAATGCAGAAGTTTGACACTACTTGCTAAAGAAACAATAGCAAAGCAAGATTGAATATAATTCTGACCACAGCAGTCCCTAATCTTGCCCAACAGGTTATGTTAATATATGTATTAGACAACAATCAAAGAGGAAGGACAAAATCTTTACCTCCAACTTCATGCCACAGCACTTGCTTAACCAAATAAGTAAATGAGGCAATGCTGACTGAGTAGCTGAAACTTCCAACCTCTGTAATCTCATAACTGATAGTCAAATGAACTGATTGAATGGCCCTGTTTAACTGCAGACTAGTTTGGATTCCATTGGTGTCCAACAACTGAGGAAAAGCATTTTGTTGTTTAGTTTCAGACAATTCTGCAACCCAAGCTGATGACTTCTCCCAGTACTACTTGATATCAGACTTACTGAAGAGCGAAAAATAAGTTTTCTGGATGTGAGTAGGTTTGAAAAATCTTACAGAATTAAAAATATACAGTAATAGCCAAGAAGGACACAAAAAGGGTCTTTTTTTTTTCATTAGAAACATCAACGTCAGGCTTGTTTTTAGTTTCAAAGACACAGAAACAGATAAAGTGTGATAATATTGCAGTGCGAAGACTGAAGTACCAGACAGCAGGAATTCCTCCCTTCACAGACATAAAAACTATTACACTCTCATCAGTTATTGGTCACTTGATAATAGTTGTGTACACGTCGAAGGCATCTCCAGCAAGGAACAAATGGATATTGCTATTAACATTGCAAATGAAAACCAACAGGCTTTCCCCCCTCATTTGTTGCTTATTGACTCTACTCCCTAGATACTCCTCACCCATCCTTCTCTGGTAGTAAAATAATTCAAAAGCCCTATTTTTTTGGTATTGTAATCCTACAATATCATCCAAATAGCAGTCTATATGCAAAATGCAGACATTCCTCTGAGGTATTCTCCTTCCAGGCTAAAGACTGCTGCACACTTCCCTCATGTTCCTGCTTATTAGTGAGAGAAACCCTAATGCTCAGAAGTTGCGCCAAACCTGTGGAGGTAAAGTTAAATGAGTTTTAGGCTAAGACATGGAAATTCTTGCAGGTTCCCTCCTGCCTGCCAGTACTTCAGTATTTCAGTGACTCAGGTCTTCGTGCTGCTCTGCCAGGCAGTGCTAAGACCAGGTTACTTTGCGCTCTGCTCACTTATTTTATCTGCCTACATTTTTGTGACCTCTTGAGGCCCTTGCCTGCAAACCCTACTTGGTCTATATCTCAGGCTTATGTTTCAGATGCCTTTTTTTTAAAGCAAGTACTTCTACCTCTGTCCAGTCTCAACCAAATCCTGGAATGTTAAGGCACTGTTGCAAACTCCTTTGGGTATTTGTTTTCCCCATGAAGTCATGCAAGAGGTGCAGTATGTTTGTTACGCTAATGACAAACCACCACAGTTCAATAAGCAGCTGTTCTCTCCTTCATACTCCGTTTTCATTGAGAGTTTTTTATTTTAGGAACAGCTTAAAGATGAATACTGAATAGCTTTCACATGGGCAACAGAGCTGTCAGCAAACAAAAGAGACTGGAAGAACCAGGTAAAAAGCAAGGACTGATTTTAGATTGCTTGGCTGCCAGCTTTTACTGGTTGTGTTCTGGTAGCTCATTTTCTCAAGTGCCTTTGACATGCTCAGTATGAGGATGAACATATTCTGCCAATATTCTTTAGTATTGCTCTAAATATAACTCCTTTCCCCTTGCCAAGCCCTTTCCTATCACATTTTGTGGGAGAATATGTTCTGCATCAAGCAATGCTGCACCTTCACTCTCCTTTCCATTTCCTCCACCAGAAAACTACCACCTGAAGAAATAAGTCTTAAAACAATGTAATCTTGCTAGAACTTTGTGCTGGGCTCTCAAGATGTTTATTTTAACTTCATTGGGGTTAATGTGGGTTTAACAAACAGGAAAAATTGGAGGGAGCCTGGGAGATGGAAACTAGCAGATATCCATGTCATAGATGTCTGGTCTGTTTTTTGACATGGTGGTGGACAGTGTTCTCCATCAAAGCTAGATTTAACCTGTCATGTTAGCCATTAAATGGATAAAGACCTGGTTGAAACCTCTGAAAATATAAGTGTAAGGAGGAACCCACCTTCCACTGGGACAAGGACAATTCCCAGTGCTGTTAGGTATGTTCCAAAAGACCTGAAAAAATAAAACTACCAGTAGAAAGATATCAAACAGGACATGGCTTTTGCATCTAGTAGACAGAGGTACAAGGATGTCCTATAATTGAAAGTGAATCTGAGGAAAATCAAACATTGAATTTTGCATATTTTCATCCCTGATGATAATTAATCATTGACGTGCTCAACTAAACTTTATGACAAATGTTAACCACTGCCATTCAGGTAGGCTGAAATGCACCAGCTCAGGAAGAAAGAATGGGGAATACATATAGCCTGCCTTCCTGGGAAGGCAGATTGGTTGATAACAAAGATTCTATCTTAACCTTCAAAGAACAGATGGGTCAAGATGGGAGACTGAAAGAAAATTTCTCTTCTGTCACCAGGACACATGTTGCACTAAACCATGCTGCTACAAATACTGTGGACTCTTCCTTGTGCCTTACACCAAGCCCTGCTTTGTATCTGTATTTGTCAGAAAAGAATATTCCGTGTGTTCTGAGGAGTTCATCAAGAGCACATGGGAGATGACTGGGATGTGATTAGCAAGGCTCTCCCCTGTCTCTGGAAGAAGGCGTCCCTACAAGTCTTTCATTCACGTCTTCATACACATTATGATCGTGCCACATATTTGGAACAGTGTTGGGAATCATCCCTTCCTGTTTTGATAGACAGATATTTACAACAAAGTGTTAAGTCTGAATTTCTAAGATCCAGACATCTTATCATAAAGCTTGTTTTGCTTTGTCTTGGTCTTTGGAAAAGCAAAAATGACAAAAAATTGCACAAAATATGTGTTTGGCTTGCAGACATCAGGGATTTGACTGGCTTTCAAAGCTTCAGATACATTTTAAGTGTCCATTTGACACAGACATGGTTGAATGACATTCTCATAACAAGGCAATTTAGAAAATAGTGCATGCATTCTTTGGGAGAAGTGGTGAGCTTCTTTTGATAGGAATTACCTCCACTGCAAAGTAAAGGAGACCTACAGATTTCTGAACCCTGCCCACTGCAATATCTGTTTCTTTTGATTTTGGAGAGAGGGAGAGGATAAATGTCTGATCAGCTTCTTTGTAGTTCTGAGACCAGAAATAGTGGATTTAAAAGCAGATTTTTTTTTTTAACATTGGATATATTTAGGTTCTTCAGCTTCTCTCAAAAGATTTTACTTTCAAAGTGCATGAATAGTTTTCCCTGCTGTGCTCTTAACCACGAGGACTTCCAGAAGTGGAAAGACAGTCAGTACTTCCCTCACAACAGATGAGCATTTCAGATCTTCCTGTGTGGCATATCCCTGGCTGATTCTGGGTCAGAAGACTTGGGACAGCTGGGAAACTGAAAGAAGGCAAAGTAAAAGGTGTGTCTGGTTTCCCAACTGGCTGAACTCTCTTCTTGCTCTGTTCCAGCCCAAGGTTCTGGTCCCTCTGGCTATGAAGCCATACAGTATACCAGCCAATCAGGGCCTGAGTGCTTTCAGAGGACTGGCAGTGTCTGTACTTGCCCTTCTCTTAGTAGCCAGTTCGCTTAGACCAGAAAAAAAACAGTTCTGAGGGAAAGAGGTCTTAAAACTACCAGGTGGTTATTTCTAATTTTTGCTGTCCTGTGGATTCCGGCAAATGTCCACATCCTATAGATTTCTCAGATTAGAATTCTCTGTTTCATCAACTTCCAAATACATTTGGTAAACAGCCCTTGAATCCAGCTCAGGCTCTTGATTTACCTTTATGTAAGATAAGTTATTTTGCAACTGCTCGCACTAATTCCATCAATTAACTCATAGCCTCAAAAAAAATACATGTCAAATCTGTGAGTAAAGGAATGGGCATGAGAACTTCAGTTTTGTTTGGTGCATCATGAAAACCTCCCCAGCATTAATGCTTTCCGAGGCAAAACAATCTGGTGTGATATTTATCAACACAGTTGCAGTAAAGAGTTTGATGGAACCCCTCTTCTGCATATCCAACCTTTTTTCCAGCTCACCAAATGACATGACTGGGGGATAAGGAGCCATAACAGCAGACAATGATCAACAGTGATGTAAGAAAGGAATTTAGGTTTGTTTCCTTTCCTGTACTTTAGAACACAAGTGTCATTTAGTCCCTAAGTAGAAAACAAGACATGTTTATTTGCTGCATTATTTTATTGTGCTACCTGGTTCTGAGGGAGATGGGTGAACAGCAGAAGGGACCTGCAGCACTTTCTGTATGATATACCTTCAGTAACGTCATAACTCATATGTGGAAGACCTGTTGCTCTGAGTTAAAAAAGGATCATGCTACTTTCAGAGTGACTCACGGTCCAATCTGTTCTTTCTGCAGAGAAACAGCTTACAGAGCTCTGGCTCATCACAGTATAAAGCACTCTATCCTCCTACTGATATAGAATACATTTAATTTTAAGACTCTTCCTCTTTTCTGTGCAATTAACCAGTCAGTGCTTCTCTTCCCATCTCTCCACTTGGGCTCTGAAGGTCACAGCAAGCCCTTCACCTTCAGCAGAAGGACTAAGCAAGATCCAAAGGGGACATAAATACGAAAAGCTTCCAGTAGGACTTGCAAGGCAGTTTGGTTGTCCATCTCTGGAACAAACTGCTGATCAAAGTCCTAAAGCCTCCAGTGTGGTGTTGAGTTGCATGTGACATGTGGGGGTGTAGTTTCAATGCTGACAGCTCTGCTTATCAGTTCTTGCAGACTTGGAGCGTGTTCCTCCTGCCGCGCTTACACTGAAGCTTATGCTCATGCAACGTGATACGGAAAATTAGAAATCCAGCACCTGCTGACCTACATGTCACTGGTTGTCTGTGTGGGGTGTACTCTCCATCCTGCATCCTGACACCTTCTACTGCCAAATCCACTATGGATATGGTAGCAAAAAATGACACCTTTGGCTGTAATGAGAAAAATCCCTCAAATATAGGATTAGACCCATCAACCTCTGTTTGCCCTAGTGGGACTCCTAATGTGGCTCTGACCCTCCTGTCAAGGAGAAGAAACTGAACCACTGCACCACTTAACAAAAGCAAAGATATACACTAGTCAATGGAGGAGATATTAGTGCTTTCCAGAAATTCTTTCTGACTGGAATTCTGATATAAAAACTCACCCAAATAAAGAGGTTTTGCACTAAAGAAATATTAACAGAATTGGCAGCAGGGGGACTCATCGGAGAGATTTAAGCTGCCTATGTTTTGGATCGTTTAACGACAGCCTTGTTTGCCACTAGGCAGAATACAGTTTTGCTCTTTCACCCAAGAAATCTAAACTGGGATCAAGAATTAGGTAAGAACTGCCTCGCAATGCTTCAGAGTCAACTTGGCACTGTACAAGAAGTCTCTCTAAAGAACACACAGGTCCTTTTCCCTAATGCTGCATGCCATTATGTGGCTGTGTGGGGAGCTATGGATTGCTGTATGTGTTCTTCTCTCTAAGTAGCTACTTTTTCACCCCAACAGATCATTCAGACAGCCAGCCCAGCCATGGATGGATGGAGCTTGGAGATTTGGTCACAGGCACAAGCCAGTAGTTCTTACATATACTTTCTTTGCAGGGATGGCTTCTTTCTCTGGTAGCAGGGGATCAAGGAGGACCCTGTCTGAAATAGATGTTAGATACAGAAGGGAGAGGTGCAAGGCATTTTCTTTGTGAGAGAGCAGGGACAGTGGGACAGCTATGGGCAGAGGTGAGTTGTGCCTCACTGTGGCAGCTGGGACACAAGGTCACCACCTTAGTCAAGGGAAGAGGGATTATTTCTAGCTACCAGCCTCCTTCTAACCACACTTCTCTGACCTTGACTGGAGCAAACCATGTCCAGTCAGGCAGATATTGACCTGCCATGGAGTTTGGTCTGACCAGCTGAGGCATGCAGAAGTGCTGTGTTCAAAAGGCCTCTTTTGGGGAGTGAGGTTCAGAAGCTAAATGGAAGGCAAGGGAATGAAGCCTTTTGAATACTTAATTAATAGGTTTGCCATCCACCTGAATTATATTCTTCCCTTTTGAGATTTTTTTTTTTCTTTTGCTGATACTGGAAAAACAAAGGCTTGAACGCATCCTAGAAGGAAAGCCTAGATGAGAACAGTGCTCCATACCCTATGATTCCAGGTAAGTTTTTCCCTTAAAGAAAGCTCTTATCAGTGGTTACAAGCCTAGCAGTGCCAATGTACTTAGAAGTGTGAGGAAGTGTTACACAAAGGGAAATTTATTCATGTCAAAACCTACCAAAATAGTGGGTGTTACGGGACTTGCATGCCATTTTGGCAGATTCTCTTTCTTGTGCACTCTCCTTTTCCTTGGCCAATACCAATGATATGTAGAATGGCAGAATAATTTACGTGTATGCTAATTTACCTCTTTCAGCTATTTTCTCTTTGAATGCTATTTAAAAGCATTAATTAGTTTTGCAGCAAACACAGTCTGGGCTGCCTTCCTCTATGATTTTTTGCCACATCTCCAGCTAGACAGCCAGAAGAGCATGGATGTTCTGTGTTAGAGAGGTCAGTGTTCAGACACCTGAGCAGCATCTCAGTCACAGAGACAACCTATTTTCTTAGCAGACCATCTGAGATCTGGAGAAAACTTGTCTGGATTTTCGTCACCAGATGGTGCTCCAGCGCTGGGCTAGTGCTGCCTTGGTCACTTGCTGAAGAACCAGGTTCTCCTGAAGCTTCGGGCTGCCTGTTCCCCTGCAGGATATTAAATTCCATTATTCTGGTCTGTAATTCTGATTGCCTCTGTCCTGGGCCTTTCTTCAGCAAGGGTGAGTGAGCGCTCTGCCTGCTTCTTAGTGGCAGTTTTCTCATTGAGTTGCTTAGCTCATAGGATTTGTCCAAAACAGTTGGTGTATGGCTGTGACCTCTAGCACTCTTCCCACCACAGGTATCGTAGTTGGATCTGGCCATACTTCAGGCCTCTTCTGCTCATCAGATTTCTTTTTGGAGCATGGCACACAATGAAGAAAATCATGATTTCCTTCACTGAAGATACCAAAGCCTTTTCCTGGCCTGGAGTTTTCTTTTAGCACCAGCAAGACTGAAGACCAATCAGGTAGATGACATGTTTCACGTGAGTGGAGTGGCTTCCTTTAGGATGCTTTTTGTTCCCATGTGAAAAGTTTGAACTTGGAGGAGGATCAGGCATTCCCCACACAGCACACAAGCTGCTGTGAGCTCACTGAGGTGGGCAAGGGCTTTGGGGAAGTGCAGAAATGCTGGGGCCAGGAAGCCTAGTTCTGGGGAGGTTTTAATGCCAGGTTACATATCTACAGAGTGGTGTATGCCAAATAAGCCAGCACCTGAGAAAAAGATATGTCAGAGATACAGCTTGTAAAACCAGAAACTTCAGCAGGCTGCTTCTGAGGCCCCAGAAGAGATGTAGGCTACCAGGCAGTGCCCATAGACACGCTGGCTTGCTGAGAGCACACTGAATGGAGCCAGACCTGTTTCAGCCAGGCTGCAGCTGAAGTTTCTTGCCTCACACTTGAGAACAATAGAAACTCACTCCACCCAGTCTGGGAACAATAAAGTCCTTTTCACACACCAGACCTATTCAGTACAAGGGAAATCTGCCCTGGGCAGACACACAGCAATAGGAGCAACACAGTCCCAAAGAGGTTTGGGAAATCTGCCTTTTTAAGCTCAAATATTTTGGTAAATTGCATCATCCTTTAAGCTTCATGGATTTGGCTTTGTCCACACCTAGTGATATAACCAGAGCATAATATAAGGGGCTTTTCAACCTGACTGCTCATAAATTTCAAAAGATGCAACTTTGTGCTTGTCCACATTGGGATGACATCATGATGCTTACAGTTCTTTAGGGGAAAAGGAAAGAGCAGTGTCCTTTTCCTTCAGATGGCCAGTGCCCTGGTCATGTATGGTGTCATGCACTGGTTTGCATCCTTGGATTGCACTAGAAAAAGCAGATATCTGAAATCCACCTTCCCAAACTAAGTGTTGAACACCTCAGACACTTGCTTTGCCACTGAGCCAAGAATTCCACCTCAGGACTGTGACATATTTCCAACAGAAATTTTTGGTGAACAACAAGAAACTCATCAGGAAGCACTTTTGGTAAAAATATGCTGGTCTGAAATTTGACATTCTAGACAAGACCTGCTTATGCATTCTACTGCCTCAAATCTAGTAGGTCAGGTAACAAGAGACACGTCCTTTTACCACTGAAGACCTGGATTATATCCCTCAAAATGCACATCACAGAGCATTTATTAAAAGCTACCTAATTTGGAATTTGTACTGCAGCTCAGAAAAAATATGCAGGCTGTGCTAGTCTTTTCCTGGTGTTTGTCTCTGGCTTTGTTTTTCAACAAGTTTGTTGATTATTCCAAGCTGGTAACCTTAGGTCAAGCAAGACATGTCTCTAGACCCTAAGGCAGCCTACATGAGAGCAGTTTCTTCTCATGTTAAGGAGGAATACCCCACAGAGGCTCTCTGTTTTATGACATGGTTAAACATCATGATGTGAATGCAATTTCTTGCTCTGGCTCATGTGTATGTATGACACTGGTATCAATGTCAAGACATTAATCTGTCTGCAGGCAGCCTGAAAACATGGTTGATTTCACTGAGAACTACTTTGTTCCTCTTAGAGGTATGCTAATTCTGATGTCCATTTTTATGACTGCCTATTAACCCAAGTAAATGAAGCTATGCTGGGGGAATTAAATATGATCCTATTTGACCAAGGAAAATCCAATTAAAATTCAGAATTTTGTGCAAAATTTGAAAAAGTACTTTCCTTGTTGCACTTTGCCTTCTAATTTGATGTGTGAAACGTAAGATATCCCTTGGCAGTGGTTATTGCCCACTGTATCACACTAAACCAGCATTTACATCAAAAGATATGAAAATATACATGCAGCATATTTACATCTGTGCATCTGATTCAAAGTCTGTCTGTGGAAAGAATGTCATAAATACAGCCTGAAGACTGACTTAAGATTATGAAACAAATAAAGAAGACCAGTTCTTTATCTCCTCACTTTTTCTTTCAAATCCAGATTCTTGGAGCTGGCACAGCTAATAAGAAAGGAAACTATAATAAAATGAGCAACTCATATTTGATAAAGGAATAATTGCAACAGCTGCATCATCAGAAAATCATAGAATCATAGAATGGTTTGGTTTGGGTTGGAAGGAACCATCTAGTTCCAACCTAGTGAGCAGGTTCACCTCCCACTAGATCAAAATGTTCAGAGTTCCATTCCCCCTGTCCTTGAACAGTGTCAGGGATGGGGCATCCGCAGCTTCTCTGCCTCGCCACCCTCAGAGTAAAGAATTTTTTCCTAATCTGTAATCTAAACCTACTGTATTTCAGTGTAGAGCCATTCCCCCTTGTTCTGTCACTACATACTCTCCTTAAAACCCCCTCTCCACGTCTTTTGTAGGCACCCCTCAAGTACTGGCAGGCAACAATAAGGTCACCCTGGAACCTGATTTCTGAATAATTCAAAGTCTCTCAGCCTTTACTCATAAGACAGATGCTCCATCCTTCTGGTCACCTCTGTGACTCTCCCCTGGACTCACTCCAACAGCTCCATGTCCTTCCTGTGCTGGGACCCCAGGGCTGGATGCAGGGTTCCAGGTGGGGTCTCAGCAGAGCAGAGCAGAGCAGAGGGGCAGAATCCCCTCCCTCCCCTGCTGCCCACGCTGCTTTGGATGCAGCCCAGGACACGTTTGGCTTTCTGGGCTGGGAGTGCCCATGGCTGGGTCATGTCCAGCCTCTCACCCACCAGCACCCCCAAGGCCTTCTCGAAGGGCTGCTCTTGATCTCTTCATCCCTCAGACTGTGCTGATACTGGGAGTTTTCATGGCTTGGTGTAGCAGCTTGGACTTGGTCTTGTTAAAAATCGTGAGATTCATGTGCACAAATTTCTCAGGCTTGTCCGGATGTCATTGGATGACACCCTGTCCTTCAGCTATGCCATGAAATACAGTTTTTGTGATACTTTTTTTATCAGAACAAAAAGTACTTCTAATTTTACTTCCCTGGAGTAGAAATCACATCCACTGTCTTTTTGTTAGCTTTTCTGAATTAAGGAAAACCCAAGGAAGATGGAAACTAAACATTGTGAGATGAAACAAGGTCCAGCATTTAGTTTTATTTTTCATCATGAACTCTTTGGGATGAAAGTTTTGTTAGAAAAGCAAAATATTTTTAGAAATATAATTATGGAGGACAACCACTGTATTATCAGTTACAAGATTTAGATTTTATAATAGATTTGGGAAATTTTTAATTTTGTTTTATTATTGGTGAGACAATAAATAACAGAAAGCAAAAAGAAAATAATAGATAGCAAAACTTTCCAATGGCATCCATGTTTCAGAAAGATATGAGCAACCTTAGCAGAGATGCTGACACTTGTTAGCATTGCCAAAGACATCCAACAGAGATGGCCAGAGACTCCTCCTGAGAAGCTCATTATGTGCTCCTGATCAAACCTTTAGCCCATGCAGCTGCACTCTAAAATGGAGGAGACATATTCAGGCTTAAAGCTACCTGGGGAGGAGCACTGGAGGTTTTCCAGCTCATATTTCAGTAACCTCCATTAAAAGTTTATTCTCTAACAGCTGCTGCATTATTTTATTTCTGAACTCCCAAATTAACCATGCTACATCTACACACATATCCACAGCTGCCTCAGTCTTGCCAGAGATTAATACCTCAGCCTGCCTGCCTGGAATGCAAGAAGGGAAGTTTCCTTCACCCAAGGCACTCACAAACACACACCTGCTTTGCAGTGTGCCAGACACCTGGGGACAGACAAAGCCCTGCTGTGGCTCTCATAGCAGTGCAGTTGCAATGTACAATGCCTTATACATTGTACATATAGACCCTACATGTACCCCACACTCACACAGAGGGTGTGTGTGACAGCCCCAAAACCTGCTATAGGACTGTGCTAGAGCAAGGGTCATTCCCTCAGCACTTCTTCTCTCAGCATAGAAAGACAGAATACAGATGCTGTAGGGACAGGAGAGTCCTTTTGCAACTTTTCCAATGGTAAACCAGTATCTATCTTGCACACATAGCAGAAAGGTTAGCATTTTAGATGACACTTCTGCATTGTATGCAATAGCTTACTGTTTAAATATACAGCATCCTGGGACAACTTACCTGCTCAGTCTTTCAAAGCAATCTAAGATGGAACACGCTGTTATACAGTTAAAAGAACAGCTGGGAGCATGCCAGAGAGATTAATGCCGACTGCTGTTTTCATGACAAGATATTGTTACAGAACACTAAAACCTGGGCTTGAAAGTAACCATGAAAAAAAAAACACAGAAGCAAAACTACTTTTCTGTGCTATGCTTCTTCCATCATGTTTCTTAGCTGGAAGCTAAATGCCCAGCAGAACTTAGGTCAGAATGCTCCTGAAGACTAGTGGAAGATGAAAGGGTGTATGTGGAGAGGTCAGCAGACTGTGACAAAGCCATCTTGTTTTGTCACCAGTCTTTTCTTTCAGTGGTGAGGTTTTGTTTCAAGTATTCTAAATCTGACTTGGGCTTTTCTTGTCTTTTTTTTTTTTTTTTTCTTCCCTGCTTCCACAGTCTTTGTTTACAGGCAAGGAAATGTAGGGCCTACCCTCCTCCTCTGTATCCCTTCCTGCTAAATTGTTTGTGTTGATGACTCAGGGCAATTTACCTGCATGGATCTGTGAACCTCTCTGCTCAAAGCATAAGAATCATATGTGGTCTAAGGAGACAAAATTCTACAAGTTCAAAAACATCTAACAGACCACCTTACACCAGTTTTGTGGTTTGTGTTAAAACCTGTGCAGTTATACTTTACAGATGCCTTTGTGAAGGTGTAAATAATGGAATTCCTGCTCCTACAGTCCAAGTTCTAAGCATGCATGGTTTAGATCATAATTCCCACAAAATTAGCTTCGAGCCATAATATATTGTGTCTCAGACTTGCACAGGATGTGCCAAGGATTCAACCTGGAATGCTGAGCATACCCCAGCTGGATTAGCTTCTTGCAGCAGAGACTTGTTACATGTTTGAACACCAGCAGTGTGAATATTGGCCTTCTTTGATTCCCTGGCCTGCCATAGACTTCTGTGTGAAAAATCTTAAGTTAGATCATTTAGGCTGTAATGCTTCTAAAGTGCATACCAGTGCATGAACACTTGTGTATTTCATCAGGCAAGGCAAACTGCATTGGCTTCTTGTAGATACTTACACTAAAAGACCCTGAAATAGCCACAGTTATGTTTCTGCTAGCCCAGCCCTCTCAGTCCATGCCCATCTGCTTGACAGCAGCAGTCTACAGGACCCCACCAACACCAGATAAAGGACAGAGCTCAAAACAGTTGCCTGTGCCATCCATACTGCTTAAATTCTAACACAGAATGACCCAGACCTAGTGCTCTTGGTGGCTGTCAAATCCCAGCTTCCTCATAGGAGAAAAGTAGATGTGAAGTGTAAATGAGACATGGGTTGTGGGTGTTTCAAATATGGTCCAAGTTTTTCTCCAATGACTGCTTTCAGCATCACTAAATCTCTGGGAACCCTCTGGAATATAGATGCATACAAGATGCACTCATACTTTTTATTAAGAACAGCCTCCAGACATTCCTCCCTGCCCTTCCCTTTCCCTTGGGAGTACTGTAGAGAAATGAAAGTTGTTAGCTGTTCAAGTGCCATGAAAGACAATCAGCAGAATGCCACAAACAGGAAGTCTCATTGAAAGAAAGGCATCAATTATTAAAGAAAATCTACATTATCATTTCTTTATTATGTTTTTGGGGCTGGGTGTGCTCCATAGTACAAACTAATGGTGGAGAGTAAAGGTTCTTCTTGGTCTCACCTTTCCAAGGTAGCTCTACAAATGATACTTTTTCAAATCTCTCTGAAAAAAGGCAGAATGGGGAAGGCAAGGTGAAGCCAAATAAAGTTTTGCCACAGATTATGGTCAACAGGAAAATGCAAGCAATGTCAGCCACAAATAGAAAAGGCATCTGCCACACTACAAACAGCCAAGTTTACCTTTAGCAGATGAAATTCATGGAAATCATGACATCCAGATGGTCCTAGCAGCTGATCTTTGCTGGAAGGCACTAAAAAAAAATACAGAAGTCCCTGGCATGTTGTTCTAGAAGAAATCTGCTTTCTGCCCCACTGGAAGCAGCTGGATTAACCTTGCATATTTAAGCAAGGAACACAACAGGAGGATTCATTCCTGCGGACTCACATCAATCTTCATGATACTAGCTCTGACATTTTTGGGTTTTTGTTTTTTGTGGGGTTTTTTGTTTATTTTATAAAAGAAATAATATTGTTTCTGAGTTTAAGATCCTCACTTCCCTCCAAGGTGCCACATGCAGTATTGACATAAAGTTTGAAAAGGGGCTGTAGTTCTGATTAAAAAGTCAAAATTATAGTGTGGTTCCAGGGCCAGTGAAGTAAGTGTGCAGTGCTGGTCTTGCACAGTGGGAAGGATGGGATGACTCTTGAATTCCTTGGCTGTGACTTGGATCAGGAGTGCTGCCCTGTCCGGGGGATTTCTGCAGGACCGTCTCCTCTCTGTGTTATGCCACACAAACATAATAGGAATACCGAATGCTTTTACAAAGCAGGCCAGCACCAGCGGGGATTAGATGAGTCACTGCCTTGTCTTGGGTACTGCATGTTTCCTTGGGTGATGAGTCTTTGACAAGGGCAGTGTGGCTCTTCATCAGGCAAGGACACAAAGCCTAAAAGGCAAGAGGGAGAGAATCAGTATGGATATAATTAATACAGTCAAGGAACAATGCTGAAGTGGAACACTTCTATCTGGTAGAAGACAGTAAGCAGCAAATTAGTGCATTAACTTGTGCAAAATTGTACTGTCTGTGCCTTTAGAGCTGCTGTAATAGGCTGACTGGTTTTATACCACACTTGCAGGAGCACTAACTGCATGATGCATTCATTTTTACACCCCCTCTTTTATACTTTTAAAGCTTTGTGTACCTTGACTGCCATGTAATTCCTTCTGAAAACCTTTATCGTTTGCTGTTCTCCTCTTCTGTCAAATTTCATCCTTTCTGCTCTCTCTGTAAGGAACAGCTTTACTGGACCTTGCTATTATTTAGCTGATCTCTGAGGGAAGCCTTCAGTGCAATAAATGATCCAAAGGACACCCAAGACTTCTCATTTCTTTCCCAAAATTTGTTGGACATTCTTGATCATGGAAGAGCTCCAACAAGGCAAGCCCTTTTAATAAATCTTAACTTGCAAAAGCTGTTGATGACATTACAGGACTGAGCTCCTGAAAAATGGAAGCATGATAAACCTCCATAAACCCTCTATAATCCCAAAATCCCAAGTGGCTCTTTCTGTCTCTGGAAGTGGGTGGAGAAAGATAATTATATATTGGAAGAATATTTCTCCTTTCCAGAACATGACCGAAGGTAATTAAGAGATCAGCTGTAGCCTAAAACTTGGAGTTCCTGCCCTTGTTTATTTTCATCTTTCTTGCTTCTTATCACTTACCTGCAAGCACTTGAGCCAGTCTCTTTGAATTTTGGTTTGTACATCAAAATCAGGTCAGCCTGAGTATGAAAGAGCTCCCCTATGGTAAGCAGGTATGATAACCAGACAGACTGCTGTAAGACTGACCAAGTGCTCTGAAAAGCGTTAGATGAGAGGAAACACTTAAAAGAGAAGCTAATACTACACAATTGTTTATTTGTATTAAATTACACATATTTTTTAATTGATCCCATGCACTTGAATGGCATTCAAATGTGTCATGAAAAGCTGCAGAAGTGCAAACGCTTTGAGTAATCAGGAAGTCTACTATGACCATTGTTTGTGAGACCTATGGAACAACCCTGTTTCATATGTTTCTACGTATGAAACAACCACGAATTCCTAATAACAGAGTTGCCAGCATGAGCTGCATTCAACATATCTATCACTACCTTTTTTCACACTATGCAGTGGCAGATGCAGCAAAGCCTTGTTCCGCCACTTCCAGACAGGCTGAGTAGAACTTCTCCAACCTTTCTTGCAGGCAAGAAAGGTTTGACTGGGGTGGAAAATTGGGCCTGTGTTATTTCTTGGTGTCCCCTCCCCAACACTGTTCTCCTTATCCCCCTTTGCTTTACATATTAACAAGTTTCTGGTCTTGGAGTACATCTCCTTAGCCAATGCATCATTCAGAGGAAACACATGCATGGTACAGAAGCAGGGCACTTCATGTTCTTAGAAGGCCTTTACATCTCACATTAGTAACTCTTGAACCTGCATCACATCAGAGTACGAAGTAGGATCCACAATCACTTATTGCTGGACTTTCAGAGGACTGTAAAAATAGAAGGTACAAGGCTGTTAGGGGGAAACTGAAGTTCTCCTCCTCTGGCAGTGATGCATGATTTCTCAAGAATCCTTCTGCTTCATCCTGCTGGGTGCTTAGGGTCTTTTGGAACAGACCAGTCAGAGTGTTTATCCTGTGGCCTTGTCAGATACCCCATCAGTGGCTGCCATCTCCTGTGATCAGTGAACACTTGGTTCTTGAAATGGGAAATGGCCCTCAACTATGAACATTAGGCTTGAAGGAAAAAATTACCATCTGAGTGTGGTTTTTAAAAGTTAATGATTATGAATCCTTTCTGCTCAGTTTCCAAGACAGAAGTATCCACTTGGAAAAATTAGAAGTTTTTCAGTTATCATACTTGCTTCTCCCATGACCAGACCACAAGACTTCAATTCTTATTTACATTTGTCCCCTGCATTCCACTTACATAGGGTACAGAAGTTTTACAATGTGAACCTTTGTGCTATAACATAATGTACGTTAAGCTTATAACAACCTCTACACAAATGGTGCATTGCAAAGATCTCGAAGTCCTTGGTTGTGAATGAAAGAAGACTGTGAATACCCAGAACAGTGATTCGAAAAATCAAAGCTATCTTGTCTTACGACCTCCTAGGATATCTCCTCTAATGTGACTCACCTGCATTTCTTCAGAGCTCCCTATGTCAGGTTTTTCAGGGACTTTCTGACACACAGACAGTAGGACATGAACCACGCAAGGCAAAGTGTCACAATAGTGAACAAAACTATGGTTTGGGGAAAAACTAAATGAAAAATTTATTCTGGCAGAAATTTCAAAGCAAATTTTAAAACAAATTTTGCTAGACAGAGAAGCCCAGTGGACATTACTGAACAAGAGGGTAACATAAAGGTCTGAGCCATGGCATTGAATACAATAGCCTTTCAATTCAAGTTCAATTTTACCTGCAGCAATGTCCACTAAAAGGTCTGAGGAGGAGCAAAATTGAAATAAACTTACCCTTTAGCATCCTGCACATGGTAGAGGAAACAGCTGAGGGTAAATCTAGAAAAAACAAAAAATAATAATCAGTGAATTAAGCTGATGCAGCTGAGTAAAAGCAGAAAAAATGGAGAGTAAGACATGGGAAATAAATGGGCTGCTGCAGGGGTTGTTGTGTTTTCCTTTGCTGGATTGACATGCAGCTGGGTACATCAAGAGCAAACAGAATATTTTGATGGTTTTAGCAAGTGTTCAATACCATGAATGCTGGAAACAATGACAAGGACTCTCCCTTTGGAGGCACAGACAGGTACAGACGGTCACATCTGCTTCACTTGTGTGCCTACTGCTGGCTGCAGGCCAGAGCCATTTAAATGCATTAGCTCGGAGCTGCGCATATGCTGAATGAGACTATTCAGTTCCTGGAAGAGAGCTGGTTTGTGCCTTGCCATCAGCAAGGGCAGACATAGCAAAGATGTATCTGCCTACACCCTTTGTGCACGTGCAGCTGAAAACAACACTGAGGCCACTGAAAAGAATTTATGGCTTGGTTTTACAAATAGATTTTTTTTACACAGATTTTTTTTTGCAAGATATTTTTTACTTTTTCTGACTGTTTCTGTCACAAATTAAGTCTCCTTAGGCAACTCCTGATTCTGACAGAAAATATGATAATTTAGTCCAATCATGAGTAGCCAAAAATTTGGCACAAACATAAGTGTGCTACAGTACCTACCAAAGCTATGCAATAAATCCATATCTCTTTGGAATTCAAATGCCCTGAGTATTGTGATAATAGCTGCATTAGTTTAGAAAAAAGCAGTCAGTGCACATATTTGAACAAGACTAAGGCTTGCTGAGCAGAAAGAGAATCAACTAAGAGACAGCAAAAGAAAGAAATATTAAATGGCATACTGCATAAATGGAATGTATTTGGCCTAGGTAAAAAATGTATCCATCTATATGAAGGAAGTCCCTTCAAACCATCTCCTGCTCTTTGTACATTTTCAACAGTAAAGAAAGTAAGGAAAAAAAACAAGGCATGGTTTGTGAGGGGAAAAATGATGGTAATATCTGTTACTAGAGCAACTGACAAAGTTGGAAATATGCATAAGCTTTCAAGCATACTAGGACTTTTTTTTTAACATTTGCATTATTTTATCTCCTGAAATAAATCTATATGGTAACAGAGTTTATTTCAAGGCTGGTAGCATGAAGATAGATAAAATTATGCTATGAAATTTTGTCTGAAGTACCACTCTCTACAGACAAAAATCTCAGGAAACTTCACAGGAAAAGGAGTTTTGCAGGTCAACCTTCGTCTGTAGAATATAGGTCTGGTCTTGCACTGGAAAAGAACAAAACCTACACAGCCCTCAAAGTTCTCAGTGGGTTTCTATTAAATAAGACAGCCTGAAATCTATCCATTTTCCTCCTTCAGAGCCAAATTTATAAGTCAAATGAGCACAAGCAATGCCAGTTGAAGATTTCAGGGGATACATTCTGTCCTGACTCGCATAATGATCACCTCTGAAAAAGAATTCCATTACTTCCTAATGATATTCATTACACTTTCTCCAGATTGAACTGGAATCATAAAGGGTAGAAATGCAGAGATAAACAACGAGACCACCCTACCATATCCAGCTGTGGTAAGAATTTGGCCACTACCATTTCTAATAGAAATAAATACTGTCTTATTTCAGAGAGTCAAATTTCAGGGATGGGTCCAGCAAAGTATCTGTAGCAAATAACACACCCAGAAGCTTATATAAGCCAAAAGACCCATTTCAATGGGCCTGCATAAATGGAAAATGCCTACTGTTTACTTCTGGCAGCTGGCGGCTGCTGTTTTTTGCCAGACTCATGAAAGTTCTTGGTGAGACAGCTGCCACCCCTGCAGGTCTAGTAGCTGTGCTTCAATGCACTGGGCTGGGACTTTCTTGGGCAGCAGCAGTGGGCTTTGCTCTTGCAGCCTAGGTTGATGAGGTCAAAGAGGTTTCTGCTCTTGGGATGGCAATGGTGTAGGATAGATAGGCATTGTGTATTCATACTGCAAGGAAAAGATACAATGGTTGTGGAACTGTGTAAAAATAATATTATCTTTCTGCTGCTATCATGACACCAGCTTTGTCCCAGAAGGAAAAACGATGGATAAAGAAAGTAATCTGCCCTGCATTGCCTGAGGTAATTTCACATGGTGCCCTGGCAGCACCAAATGTTTTTCTGTTCCATTCACAATCTTCACAATTTAATTCAGTGCTGCAACATGCTCTTCAAAGTACCTAGAAAATTGTTGCCACTATTTAAATAACCAGTGTAGAGTGGTCACTGCCTCAATACTATCTGTGTGAAAGATAATCCCTCCAGCATGATGATGGGCAAAAGTCAATCTTAGATTTGGATCATAAAACACAATCTTAGGTATGAAGCCTGGGCTTCATATCTGGATGCTTCCCTACTAGTGGTAGTGGTCTCAGTTCATTTTGGGGTGGCTAAACAATTGGCAAAGGCAATGCTAGATCTCTGTGGCAGAGCAGGCATTCTTCCCTCAACATCAGACCTCCTGGGCTAGCTACCTTCCCAATGTTAGTTTTTAACAAAGCCTTAAAAGATTATTGCCACAATGTATTTTGACAATAGTCTCCAATTGACTTTTATTGGAAACTTTCATTATTCAGCTGCACCCTAGGGATAAGGTGTTATATGACCCGATGCACCTCCATAGAAGTCACATTTGTATGAGACTTTTCATTTGGGAGCATGGAGTTTGCGTCTCATGTCAGCAACTCTGCCACCCAAATATCATATAATCATGGAACCATAAAATTATTTGAGTTGGAAGAGATCTTAAAGATCACCTGGTTTCAACTCCACTGCCACAAGCAGGGACACCTTCTACTATACCAGGTTTCTCAAAACTCCTGGCCTTGAACACTGCCAGAGATGGTGCACCCACAGATTCCTTGCTCAGCTTGTTACCTTACTTGTACCTTACCTCCTCCACAGTAAAAGATTTTTCCCTAATATCTAGTCTTAACCTACACTCTTACAGTTTAAAGCCAGTCTCCCTTGTAAAAGGTCCTTCTCCTGTTTTTCTGTTGGCCCACTTGACATACTGAAAGGCTGCTCTAAAGAGTCCCTGGAGCCTTCTGTTCACCAGGCTGAACAGCCCCAACTCTCTCAGCCTGTCTTTGTAAGAGACAAGATGTGCTCCAACCTCCTGATTGTCTTCATGGTCTCCTCCAGACTCATTCCAACAGCTCCATGTCTATCCTGTGCTGGGGCCCCAGGGCTGGATGCAGGGTTCCAGGTGGGGTCTCAGCAGAGCAGAGCAGAGAGGCAGAATCCCCTCCCTCCCCTGCTGCCCACGCTGCTTTGGATGCAGCCCAGGACACATTTGGCTTTCTGGGCTGGGAGTGCCCATGGCTGGGTCAAGTCCAGCCTCTCACCCCCAGCACCCCCAAGTCCTTCTCCCTAGGGCTGCTCTTGATCTCTTCATCCCCCAGCCTGCAACATGAAAATGTGAAACAGGGATTATCTCCTTTTTCAAAGGAAACTGAAGTGACAGTAAGTGTCCTGGTCAAGCTGTCAGAGGAAGCTTGAGGTCAAGTAGGAGCTTCAACCATTTATATCATGATTCAAATCCTTAAACCATGGATAGATTTTTATCAAAGTGTTTGCCTTCTCAAGGTCTGCGACGTAAAAGACTGAACTGTTTGGGGGTTTGGGGTTTTTTTTCTGAATACCTAGAAACATTATGTACATGACTCTGTCAAGACAGGTTATTTTACATTGCGGTCTGTTTTCAGTAGTGTCTACTGTCAGCTACAGAAGCAACTGAGTGTCATTACCTATTCTGCTAAGCTCTATTAGAATGAAAAGCTAGGACATCTACAGAGGACAGTTTTATTTTTTTAATCTGTGTGCTATTTTAATTGATGTGGTATTGCAAACACATAGGAAAATAGACTCAGACTTTTTTTAATAAATATGCACATATGACAAATAATATGTTACTTGAAAATAGAGGGGTAACTACTTGCAGAAGTATGTTTGTATTCTGTCATCCACATTATCTCATCTTTTGAGAAACAAACAAAATTATCATAATTGTTCATTCCTTTCATACCTTACCATTTTTCATTACCATCACTGCCATTATTTACCTAAATGTTAACACTCTCATCTGGTTTTGGCTCATTGCAAGCCTCTTCTGGTTGAAAAACAAAATCTACTCTTCAGAATTTTTCAAATACCTCTGCCTGAGATGTCATTTTATGCTGCTCAACATCATGCAAATTATATTGGAAATCTTCTCATACAGTGGATTATGCAGGCTTGTCACACTGCAGGAATGTCAGTGAGAGGCAAAGTTTGCCTTAAGAACAAGGAGAAAATATTCATCTTTATAGAGGGAGACAAAAGGACTGTTTGTTTAAGAAAAGCTTTGTCAGAAAGGTTCTTAATGAAGCTAGTTTTGTACAAATGTAGTCAGAATAAAAATAAAGTAAAACAGTTTGGTATGTCCTCAACTTTTCACCATCCTTGATGAATATTATCACTGTTTTTATTTGGGTAATTCATGAATCATGGTCTAAGTGAATATTCCTGCCTGTTATTCATCATGTTTGCCTTCTGAATAAAAACAGTTCAAAATATCCTGGGACTTTTTCAACATCATGATCTGTTCTGTTAAGAATGTGACATTAGAGTCAGCCAGAGTACATCTTTTTTGTTTATTTTGCTTTTTGTGGTAATCAGGAGTTCCCTTCTTGCATGCTTGCTGTTTTGGGAGGCCTTGCTTTTGGGAAGCCTTTTTTTTTGTTCCCAGCAGTGAGTAACTTTTTGTGGGTCCCTCTCTCTTTTATATATTTTTTGCCATTAATACTGCACTGGTTTATCACGAATTTAGTAAGTTGTTATTCCAATTTATATCTTCTTCTCATTGTTCCTCCATTATTGGAATGGGTGGGGCAAAAGGGTGGGGCTTGTTTGAAATTTACTTCCCTGCTAGTTGATAAGACCAGCACACCATAGTAAGTGCTGCAAGGAAATTAAGGGTAAATCCAGCATCTCAGTTTACACAAATACCATCTGTTAAGACTAGGATATCTTCAAAACAGCATTATTGTCAACCTCTCTGAATACACCATGGCTATCATTAACTTTTAACTGATGGGGATGTTAAGATGGCAAGATGGAACTGCCTCAAGAATGTCATTCTGGTTTGCCTTATTAAAAAGTTTAAATATCAAGTTTGATCCTGGTGACTTTTTTTCTGTTCTTGTCCCCTTACATGTCATAACTTGTTTTAATGAATTGGATGAAGGTTTATGTCACTATGTAATGTTGTCAATATCGCCTTGTTGAAATACACTGACCACAGTAAGGCTTGGCAGGCAATGAATAATTCTATTTTCTTGACCTACAGGCATTTCCTAAAAGATGGTCAGGTAATCAGCCAGAAGCAAGTAAGCTGCTCTGACATGAGGAAATACTAGGGGCTAACATGAGTAGATGCAATGCAAAAATATCAGAAGACAGAAGCAAAACTTCCAAAGAGGGAAATGCAAGTTTAACCATCAAATTTCAAAGTTACACTTTAATACATAAATTCTTTTCTTCCAAATGAGTTGCATTGCAGATTATTACACAGTTTGTCGAGAGGAAAGTATTGTCCTGCTGTTCTCCTCTCACTTTTCTAATAGTCAAAGAAGTTGAGAAATGTTTGAACTGAGCCATCAAGATTCTGACCATCTCTATTTCTGAGGCTTTGCTCTGCATTTTAAGGACTACATCATATTGAGCCATGATAGGCAAGAGGTGACAAATCACAGTAGGGAAGATATTATCTGCAACAATATTTATCCTTTTTTCATTTGCAGCTGCCACTTTGTTATTCAGGATGTGATCTTGCATAGCTGCAAGGGAGGGTACAGACCTCAAGTCTTACAGTTGCCATTCCCTGTGGCCTAGCCCACTGAAGGTGCATCTGCAAGCAGACACAACAGACATGAGAGCCCTCTTGAGCAGGGAATAATACCTACAGACATGGAAACAATACAAGCTAGGGGAAACACACTATGTGTACCTAGGGTTATCATACCACTGATATACTGCCAACTTCAATATAACAATAAGAACAGTGATTTTTCTCCTGTGCTTTACATTTCTCTGATAAGACACAGGTTGTGAAAGGAGTCTTGCTTCTTTTATGGCACAAACTAGTCCTGGTGTATAGATTTTTAGAGATGGTCAAACTCTCATGATGGCATCAACTTTGAATGGACTCCACAGTTAGGTCTGTACACCTATATGGGAGTCACTTCCATTAGCCAATGTGTGGGAAATCAAGTTTGTGAGGTTTTCATGCTGGAGCTATGATTTCAGGTGGTGAGGAGAGAGGAGACAACCAGAGGTTAGAAGTAGAAACAATCTAAACAAATCTTTGTAAAGGACACTTCTTTTTTAAAACACTACAACATTTCAGCAATTAAATTACAGACTCATAAAATATGCTGAGTTGGAAAAAGACATCAAGGATCGAGTCCAGCTCTGCACAGCATCATCCCCCAGAATCATATTGTGTGCCCGAGAGTATTGTTCAAATGCTTCTTGAACTCTTTCAGACCAACAGAACTTGAATCCCCCCGTCCAACTTCCCTGTGGGTCTCTTCCAATGCCCAATCACCCTGTGGGTGAAAAACCTTCTTCTAATATCCAGTCTACACCTCCCCTGACACAACTTCAAGCCATTGCCTTGGGTCCCGTCACACAGAGAAGACAGACATCAGTGCCTGTCCCCTTCTTCCCTTCATGAGGAAGTTGTAACTGCAATGAGGTATCCCCTCAGTCTCCTCCACGCAGAATAAATCAAGTGACCTCAGCCACTCCTCATACAGCTTCTCCTTAAGGCCCCTTCATAATCTCGGTTGCCCTCCTTTGGACACTCT
>VWYP01014163.1:3011-21026 GCA_013400435.1 Pycnonotus jocosus
GGGGGCAGAGGAATAAAGATATTTAGAAGCTGCTCTGCTGGGCAGGCTGATGAGTTGTCCTCCATGTCCTTCACAATGGTGATACTGTAACCCATCAATTTACTTTTTTTCCCCCTATCACTCCAAATTTACCTGCTCTATCCCAACTTGCAGAACCCATTCAATGTCATGCAACACCTGTGAACACAGATAGGTCTTAAACAGATATTTTTTCTGAAGTAGAAGTACTTTTTAATATAAACAAAGGTGCAGTGTTTGTCTTGACAAGCTGAGAAAAGTGGGATTGTTGATCATGGAGAAGAGAGAGGGCTTTGAGGAGACCTGAGTGTGGCCTTCCTGTGCTTAAAGGGGGCTTATGAAAAGAGGGAGACTGATTTTGCACAGGCAGGTAGTGATAGGACAAGGGGGAACACTTTCAAACAAGAGATTCAGATTAGATATTAGGAAAAAATTCTTCCCTGTGAGGGTGGTGTGGCCCTGGCAAAGGGTGCCCAGAGAAGCTGTGGCTGCCCCATCCCTGGAAATGTCCAAGGCCAGATTGGATGGGGTTTGGAGCAACCTGAGATAGTGGAAGGTGTCCCTGCCTATGGCAGGGGTTTGGATGATCTTTAAGGTCCCTTCCAACCCAAACCGATCTGTGATTCTAAAATTCTGTGGTGTCAGGCTGGTAAATGTCCTCCCACACAGACAAAGAGCAGGTGAGGTGGAAATCCAGGTGTCACCTCTCTCACTGGAGGTCCCAGACTGGATCAAAGGGAATGCCAATATTCAGCTTTCCACCACTCAGCCTTTACTCTCACCCTGGAGATCTCTCCATGCCCTGATCCCCTCTGGTTGAGCCATGAACGTGCCAAGTAGGAGAGGTTTTCACAGCTCTTCTTTCATCCTGAACAAACCTTTCCTGGGGTGTCCTGAGCTAACCTGCTTTTATCCCATCCCACATCTTCCCTCAGCATGGTGCCAGGATAAGAAGACAAATTTCTCTGCAATAAACGGCCAAATTTTCTTTGACATGTTTATCTTTTTGTGCCAGTTGCCCGATAATTTATTTCTTCTTTGGAAGGGTTGGCACCAGAATAAACCACACCCAGTTATCTTTGGGTTTGCAGAGGAGGGATGCTCCCCCTTTCCCCCTCCTCCTTGCCAACGAATTAAAAGCACACCATCTTCTGATGCACAAATTGCTCTGTCAGATATAATGATTTTTATCCCAGCTCTTAATTTGCTTAATATGTTAAGGCTGATGCCAAATTCACTCCTGCTCTGATAGTCAATTGCTCATGTTCAAGAAAAGTGGTTGTAAATTGATAATCTTTCTGATTAACTTGCTGGGACAGTCTGCAGAGCTGAGGCATTGGGGAATCAAGCTCAAGGCTTGAATTTCTGCACAAATTCAGCTTCCACAGGCCATCAAGCGATGCTGTGATAGTTTATCAGGTTGGGCTCTGGTCTTTGTGGCCAATCTGCTGTGTTTGGGTTGTGACAAGCCCAGGAGGATGCTGAGTGCTCTGCTAGATGAAGGCTCATTCCATGGCAAAACACCATTTCCATCTGGAGAGGGGAAGGAAAAACCCTTCCAGAGGTTAATCCTGTACACAGAGTTTAAGCATAACACATCATAAAATTCTCTAAAGGTGCCCCAGGGAGAAATCTGGGACCAGTCCTTAAGGAGTGATCACAGAGACAAGTTCATTTCATGGCAGTCACTGCTATTCCTCCTCTCCAGAGATTCTGACTGCAAGGCTGGCATCCACACCCAGGGCTGCCAGCTTGGAGACAGCAGAGCTTTAACAGTGCTGCAGCCACTGAGAGAAACCACTGTGGCTCTTCCTGCTGCTCTCTGCTCTGGGAAAGCAGGTCCTGAACCTCCACTGGGTTGTGAGTTTACAAATCAAGAAGAGGACACAACCCAGGGCAAAATCTCTGTGTAATTCAGGGCCTTTGGTGGGATGTTCTCTCCCCACGCAGCAGCGACTCCATCAAACAGCAGCTGATAAATCTGCTGCTGCCTCGGGGTTGCAAAAATCAGCTCTTATTTATCTGCTGTACGTGGTGGCTCTTGATGTAAGAGCCAGAAGAATGAGGTTTGTGCCTGCTGGAGATGACTTGGCCAGGAATTCAGTGTTACTCACACACGGGGCTCATGGGTCATTACTTTTGTTTTAACCCCTTGCTTTCAGTGGTCACAGTTTGAGGTGTGGGAGTACTTTCAACCTTGTCCCTAAGCCTGTAGCTGGATGTTCTTGTAGCTCCAGGCATCCTTTTTGGAAGACCTATGATGATTTTTAGGTTTTTTAATGTAATAAAATGATATTTCATAGAATAATAGTATCATTTAGGTTGGAAGGCATACTTAAGATCATCAAGCTCAACTGTTTGTACAACTCTCATTGAAAATCAGCCAGCAGCCGGTGTCAGCACAGCACTATTATCATCAGGGGACTTCAAACAAGCTAAAGAGCCTTTTATCCTGGATTTGGGAAGATTTTGAACACGGGAAGGTGGAAGAGGCTGCCCTCGCGTGGTAGAATTCGCGAAAGATCCCTTTCTCACTTGGTTTTCCCGAGTTTAGGGGATTCCCTGGGAAAGATTAACTCTGGAGGGGCATTCCCTTGGTCACATCTGCATTCCAGCCAGAGACACTGGGGATTCAAGATTCCTTCAGCGAAGGAATAGCCCTCTCCCAAAGTTAATCTAGGAAAGAAACACTCTGAATTAGTGTTGGTCCAATTAAAACCAAAGAAAAATCCAATGCAAAAAAAAAAAAAAAAAAACCTCCCAAAACCCAAACCACAAACAAAACCATCAAAGAAACTTTCCAAAGCAAAGCAAGTTCGCATCTCAGCAGGTGCCTGTGATGGACAAACTTTCTCATGTCACAGGTTTGGGGTTTTTTTGCAAAGATACTGAAACTTCTGTGCAACCTCTGCCTTTGCTGTTACCTTGCTGCGTCCTGCTGTACCCTTGAAAATAGACATGGGAAAAACTTCCCAAAACCACAGAACCACAGAACGGTTTGAGTTGGATTGGACCTTAACCAGGTTTCTACCATGGGCAGAGACACCTTCAAAACTCCATCTTGAAGCCCCATCCAACCTGGCCATGGACACTTCCAAGGATCCAGGAGCAGCCACAGCTTCTCTGGGTAACCTGTGCCAGGGCCTCATCACCCTCACAGGGTAGAAAATGCCCCTGAAGAGCCTTTGTTTGGAGAAAATTCAGCTGTGTGCCCAGCAGGAAGATGCTCATGGCATCCCCAGGCAGTATTTTTGCTTATCAAAGTGGAGCAGTTTTTGTTCCCCTCCTTAGCCCCCCTCTCCTGCCACGCTTTCCCCAAGGACATCTTCATGTTTTCTGCCCTCACTTGCAGCTGTGAGATGTCCAGAGGAGCAGGAGGTGCTGTCAGAGGGGAGCAGGGGCATGGCTGTAGGAAAAGTGGTGGCAGTCACTCCTGCCTGTAACCCCTGGCTCCTTGTGTGCTGATGGACATTGTCCTCTCCTCTCCTTGGTGACAACCCTGGATTGGGAAGCTGTGGGGAGGGATTTCAGCTGCTTCTTACTCAGCAATGTTCCTGTTCCTTTGCAGACACACCTGGTGGGGGTAGATGGGATGAAGAAACAACACAGCTGAGTGCAGGGACCCTTCTGTGTCAGACTCTGCTGTGGATGATCCAGCTGAGCTCTTTGTAGGAGGAAAAGGCATCAGTTCTCCTCTGTAGAAATGAGGAATCAGCCAGGGATGATTCCTGTATGAAAGTCTTTAGAAGTATGAAAGTCCTTAGAAATGGCAGAGCCAGGTCAGGTCTCCACTGGTTACCCCGGTGTGTTTGTAAGAGAAGCAGAGCATCTTCATTTCACAGGTGAGGGAAACTGAGGCACAGGGGAAAAGCTTGCCCCACGATCTGTGAGGAAAACATACGAGCCCTGAAGAGCTTGTTTGAAGATGTTGCAATGATGGATTTTTGACTCTGTTGAGGTCATAGTGTTCCTTCCCTACACAACCCGTGCAAAGCTTTATTGCAGAAATGTAAGCTGGCAAGTTTCCTAAACAACCCAATATGGCAAAAATTACCTGAAAGGCACGATCATCTTCCTGGGAATCTGCTCTAAAAAGAAAATATCTTTAGGACACATTTTAATCATTAAACTAATTTACATGTGCACCCACAAGCAGCCAGGAGGGTACAGCATGTCCTCTGTGTCCATGACATCATAGTGACATTAAATAAGAGCATTGCTGTTAATTCAGTCATGGTCTGAGTAATGCTAACTGAGGGAATGGCTGGAGCTGTGCCAGAGGAGATTTAGGTTGGATATCAGGAAGTTTCTGCCCCCAGGGAGTGCTGGGCACTGCCCAGGCTCCCCAGGGAATGGGCACATCCCCGAGGCTGCTCCAGGAGTGTTTGGACACTGCTCCCATGGATGCTCAGGGTGGGATCGTTGGGGTGTCTCAGCAGGGCCAGGAGCTGGGCTGGATGATGTCTGTAGGTCTCCAGCTCAGGATATTCTGTGATTTAATGGTTGCAATGCCAGAGTAAGTAATCTCATGAAATATCCTGTTTAGTGGAAGGAAATTTTTTCCTCTTCCTCTTGCCCAGGAGTTGATCCCACCCGTTTTAGCACTCTGTGTTCTGGGAGCCCACACTAACCCTTATCAAGGGTAAATCCCTCTTTCTCTGTTTACCATCAACATTTTACAAATCAGACCTCTGTCTTCTAAGCTCTTCCTGCATTTCCAGTGCTTTCCCTGCCAGCTGTGACACTGGAATCAACACAGACCATCATGGAAAGCTCAGCTTTTCTCTGCTCTGTTGCTCCCAGTTCTGGTTGTGTCTCTGTCTATCAAATCTGGAGAGAGGGGCGGCATCAAATGGTGCTTGAATGATGCTGAGGTGAATTATCCTCTTCTTCCTGACTTGGAGGTGGCTGGGATTTTGGAAACCGAGGGCTCAGCACTGCGGAGAGCAGCCAGCTGAGGGCAGGAGAAGCCCGTGCATCGATGCTGGGTGTTCACACAGTCTGACTGAGGAGGAGGAGGGGGAGATGGGGCAAGGAATAAAGCAAGGCTGCCTTCAGCGTGCCTCCTGCACTGACTGCCCCTATTTTATATCCCCACAGCTCGGACTGATCCCAAAAGAGAGCCTGGAGGAGGCTGGGGTGGGAGGTGGTGGTGTTGAACACCACAGGGCTGGGAGGATGGAAGAGAAGAAATGTTGGGGTTTTGCACTGCACAGTCATCGTGGAAAAATGGAATAGTTTGGGTTGGAAAGGACCTTAAAGATCATTCAGTTCCAACCTCCTGCCATGGGCAGGGATACCTCACACTATCCCAGGTTGCTCCAAGCCCTGTCCAGCCTGGCCTTGGACACTTCCAGGGATGCAGGAGAAGTCACAGCTTCTCTGGGCATTCTGTGCCAGCGCCTCCTCACCCTCCAGCACAAAGAGGAGTCCCCAAGATTCTCTCCAAAGACTCTGGGATGGAGCAGCCCTGCTTGGGGGCTCAGGCTGGTGCTGGGACTATCCCACCCCAGCAGCTGGTGGATAATGAATTCCAGGCAGGCAGATAGAACATGATGTCCTTGCATCTCCTATCCCTGAGGAAAGAGCTGGCCAGGCAATGAATAAAGTTTTTGTGACAGAAACAACTGTCAGTAGTGATCCCTCTGTATTCCTTTCCCTTCCCAAGGTGATGTATAAGAAAGATGCTTAAAGTTTGCTCTTGTACCCTCAATTTTAAGCCTGACTCTTGAAGGGTTTTGTGTTTTTATCACTATCTTTCTCTCAGATTAATGTTTGGTCTTCAAAATTCCTTTACCAATCCACATTTTCCTTCAGCTTTGTTCCAGAAGGAGTCTCATAGCTACTTTCTGAATATTTTCACCTTAGAAGGAAGGAAAAGAATTTTGAATCTCTGGCAAAAATTGGTCTTTCTCCCAAATCCGATGCTGGGAGATGATTGTGTTAATTAAGAAATCAACCCAAATGAAAAGGTTTAAGTAGTTTTGCCCCTTTTCACAATGACTGTTCATGATTCATCTTTTGCACTCTTGCAAAAGTGTGTTCTCTTGGAAATATCATATTTGGAGTGCTTCAACCACTATCCATCTTCTCTAATTTTACTCATCTAAAAGTTAAGCAGCCAAATTTTAACTGATTACGAAATTTCCTTCCGAGGGTGGATTGAATTTTGCATTGACTGGGACACATCAACCCTTCCATCACATTGAAATGTTGAAATGATGTTTGATATTGGCTGAAAAAAAAAAAAACAAACCACCAAAAACCCTCCTCACAATTGTGATATCTTTATATTAGAAAACTGGTTATGTAGGAAGAACTCATTTCGGGTTTGAATCAAATACAAAGGGAAACTGCAATCCTAATATAACCATAGCAACGCAATAATATGTGCTTGAAATGATCCGTGTGGTCAAAAAGAGCAGAGTATCTGAATGTCTCAGCTAGAAGGGTTAGAAAACGAGCATGGGAAAAATTAGATTTGAAGAAGCATCTTTAAAGAGAGGTGGCTGTGGGGAACTTTCTGGGGTGATGTTTCTGAACGCCCCAGAGGATAAAAAACCTTGATGGGAAATCACCCCATGTATTCTAAGCCTGGATTTCAACAGAGATTTTCTGTGGTGAATTGAAGTGTGATTGGTCTGAGTTGGAATGAGATGTGCTGATCAGGTCCTTTTAATGTTTCCTTGTGTCTGATGGACATCAACTTTTGGGCTTTCCTCAGCACTCAGGCTGGGAACCCTCCTCACATTCTACAACAGAGGGGATTTTGCTCCAAACTATAGAAACAGAAAATCCCAGAATGGTTTGGGTTGGAAAGCAACTCCAATTACACCTCCTGCCATGGCAGGGACATCTCCCACTATCCCAGGCTGCTCCCAAACCCATCCAACCTGGCCTTGGACCCTTCCAGGAATCCAGGGGAAGCTTCTCTGGGCAACTTGTGCCAGGGCCTCCCTACCCTCACAGGGAAGAATTTCTTCCTGATATCCAATCTAAATCTACCCTCTAAATCCCTAAAATCTCTTTGGTTTTGCTCACCAACACCAAAGTTTCACCTCAGCAGGGCTCTGCCCAAATGATCTCAGGAATAGCATGTGGAAGTGCAGCAGGTAACACTTGTTAACACAGACCCAAATAACGATGAAAAATACCCAAAGCAGAGCTGTTTGTCATCACTTCATGCATGTCTTGCACCCAGCCTGCACCCCTGGTGATGCACAGACAGAGGAAAGGACATCTGTACCTTCTGACTGTGCTTGATTAGTTCAATCACCTCTAGGAAATAATTTGCCTTCTCTGTTAGTACAACAGAGCCAATTTTCTTCTCCTTACCCCGGGGAGGCAGCAGCAATGTCTGTCAGTGCTACAAGCCTGGTGCCCAGACCTGAAAAATCCCGTGCTTCAGTAAAAGATTCAGTCTAATCACTGCAAAATGGTGTAAAAAGCCTCTAAAAAGCCACTGCATTCCTCTCTGTAAGTCCCTTCGAGGGTGCAGGGGGTGATTTTTTTAGAGCAGAGAGCTTGACCACTCAGCAAGTAAAAGATCTGTGCAGCTGGCATCCATGGCAAGGGGAAAATCATTTGTGAGTGTTTAAAAATAGGGCAATTACACTTTCAAAACATTGTACTGATGGAGGGTGGAGGAGACAGAGATAATAGGGACCAGGTGGGTCGTCCTCTAAGGAAAGAAAACCTGGATATCTCTTTTTCACAGACCCTCCTGGCTCAAGCCAGGCTCTGGATTTAACACCAGGATGCTCAAGGCAAAGCCACAGGGATGTGGGAGGTCAAGGAGCAAGGTCAAAATATGGGCTGGGGTTTGAGGGCAGAGCCTGCAGGCAAAGGGCAAACTGCTCAGATTAGAAACAAAGGCAGATTTTTTTTTTCCTTCTTAGGGTTCATTTAGAAAAAAAAAAATTGAATTAAAAAGGGAAATAGAAGAACAAAAGAGCGAGGAAAGAACGCCTGAAATACAACATGCAAGCCTGCCTCTGTTTAGGGCCTGGCTGGAGATGAAACCCGAACGTTTCTAAATTAGAATAAAAACAACAAAGTGAAGGACATTGTGTTTTGATGGGTTTCATTTTATCCTTTGATAATTTTTCATTTGTATCCCGCAATGGCATTTCATTTGGGTCTCTGCCTGACTGCACATTTTATTCTGGAGCTTGATTTCACTCTATTACTGCATCCATCAGTGGCTCCCCAGATTCAGTAACTTGGTCCTGCTCCTTAGCAAATAGACATGTCTGTGCTGTGCTTTGCTGTAGATACTTTTACAAGCCATTTCCCCATTGTGCAGGCTCATAAATATTCCTCTGGCATGGCCTTTTCTTCTGTGGGGAAAAAAAAAATGCAATGAAACTGAGAGTCAGTAAAAACTAACCAATTTGTCAGTGGCATCTTTGGACAATTAAGAAACCTGGTGTCTCTCCTTGGGTTTTTTTTTCTATACTTCAAAGAATAGAGAAATACAGAAGTGAGAGGAAATGCACCTGCTGCTCATTTAACTTAATTAAAATCCAGGAATAAGGGGAAAATGCAGATGAATTGGATGCTTTTAATACTGGATCTTTTAAAAACAAGAAATAACTGATATTAGGAATAGCTGGGAATAAAAGAGGCATGGAGGGTCTCGGCTTTGAGCAGAGGAGAGGGTTTAGATAATCTCCAAGTCTCTTCCAGCTCTGTTTGCTGATCCCATTTGATGCTGAGATTTGGAGAGAAGCTGTGTAAGAACACGAGTTCAGTGCTCCGTGTCTTAACCAACCCAGCAGAAAAATAAAAATGCTCCTTCTTCGTGACACAGGCAGTTAGTCAGGGTTCAAAACGCTGTGCCCTCCTCCTGGGAGGAGATGCTGGAGTGGGTGTGTTGAGCACAGCCCTGGTTTTACAATGAGTGTGCATGAGAAGAGGTGAAGATTTGCAAATGTTTCCTGTTCTCCCGGGTTTTCCTTTCTCTCTCACATTGCCATCAGGATTCAGAGATATCTCTGCACCCAGCTCCTCAGTACAAGAAGGATTTGGACCTGTCAGAACAACTCCAGAGGAAACCACTAAGCTGATCCCAGGGCTGGAGAACCTTTGTTATAAAACAGGGTGAGAGGCCTGGAGATTTCAACTCGGAGAAGAGAAGGCTCCAGGGAGAACTTAGAGCCTCTTGCAGTACCTAAAGGGACTAAAGGAGAGCTGAGAAAGACTTTGGAAAGGGCCTGAAGGGATAGGACACATGGGAATGGCTTTAAACTGACAGAGGGTAGGTTTGAGTTAGATATTGGGTAGAAATTCTTCCCTGTGAGGGGGGTGAGGTCCTGGCACAGGGTGCCCAGAGAAGCTGTGGCTGCCCCTGGATCCCTGGATGTGTCCAAGGCCAGGTTAGACATTGGGGCTTGGAGCACCCTGGGACAGTGGAAGGTGTCCCTGCCCATGGCAGAGGGTTGGAACTGGATGGGCTTTAAGGTCCCTCCAACCCAAACCATTCTGTTGTTGGTGGTCTTCAACTTCTCCAGCCTTTCCTACGATTCAGAGAACAGAGGTTATAGATCCATCCACAATCTCCAAGGCCCAGCCCAGGAGAGGTGCCATCCTGAGGCCCAGCATGCTGCAAATTCCACTCCTGAGGGATGTGGAGGGTTGTGAATCTCCCTGGGGACATTTCTCTGCACAGTGGGGTGTCTGCTGTGTCACAGCATCCAAAGCCAAGCCGGGAGAAAATGTTCCTGGGAGAGGAGCAGAGAGAAATAACACTTAGAAAAGAGCTGTCCCTCCCACCTAAAGCAAATATTCCCTTCACCATCTCCTTCAGTGTTTGGCCTCCCCAAAGTTGAAAATATCTCCAGGAGCAGCTGCTTCCAGCATTTCCCTTTGAAAACAGTCAAATATCCAAGAGACTGTTTGGGCACCTTTTCCCTGTCATCTCATATTTTAACTCCTCAGTCCTGCCCGTTAGCCTGTTAATGCCTTTCATGTTTTCCTAAATAATCCCACTTCCTCTGGCCAGCCCACACCCATCTCATGCTCAGCTGATGTTCCCTTGGTCGTTTCCATTTGGCCAAAATTGTTTGGTTCTGCAGGGATGGAAAGTTGACCTGAAGTCAGGATTTGTAGCTTCAAATTCTCTCCCTTTTCTACCAAAAACGGATCCCTACTGAATCTTTCCTTGAGCTCATAATTTCTGTTTCAGACTTGAAGAACAGAGTCTGTGCTCTAAATCCTTTTGATCCCAGGATTGTGCTCCCTCAGAAAAGAGCCCTTCCTACAAATAAATAGTTCAACCACCCCAGTTAAAAGCAGTGTGATCACAATGCCAAAAAAGTGAAATTTCTTTTGGCTGAAATTATGAAGGATTGTGGATTTGGGGCCGGGGAATGGTGTTTTATGCTCTTGTAGCTCATGCTGCTCATTGTGGCAGTGATTTACAGCCTGCTGATGGATACCTGGGGTTGTACTCCCCCCACAAAAGGCAATCTGTGCCCCAAAGACGTGACCTTCTAAATTGAGCAGCCAGACTGGGAAAAGGGGAGTCGTTTACCCACTTTGTATAAATTAATCCCCTGGAGTTCTGTAATTAATAGCTGCAAAATACACTGTGAGCCTGTAGCCAGGTGAGGATCTGAGCCCAGGCCCCTGCCCAGCAATCACAAACCCTGCCTTCCTCTATTCACAGTGCATTAAGGAAAGGTCTCTGTGACCTAGAAAGATCTTTCTGTGACTCACTTTTCAATCTTTCAGCCTCCTCTTGGAAGGGAGGAGGGATGGGGAGAGAGAGAGGCAGAGTTTTGGTCATTGTTGTTTTCCATCTTTTTAATTTGCAGCTACATTGCTTGTTAGTCTAAAAGCAAATTGAGACAAGGCTGAAGTAACCATCTCAGCAATAAAAGCTCTCTGCCGAGACAGACCAAGCACTCCAGGAAAATGCAAGCAAGAGGGAAAAAAAATTGGCTGCTGGAGCTAAACAGCTGCTCAGGTTGACTTTCAGAGGCAGTAGAGTCTCATGCCCTGCAGGGGACACCCCCTGATGTCCCCCTCCCTGAATTTAGAGCCCCTTTCCTGCTCTGGGACACAGCTGGGGGAGCAGATCCATGTTGTACTAACAGGGATATTTTGCCAGGTGTTTTGTAAGGTGGGAGAAGGTTGCTGGGCTGCTGTGATTAAGGAAGTCCTAATGATTCCAGGCAGGCAAATTCCTTGTCTTGGGGCTTGAGGGAATGTCTTGGCCAGGAATTCCTTTCATGGCAGGGAACCTCAATTCTCAATAACTTCACCTTTACCTACACAAATATAGAAATCCCCAGACTTTCACCCTAGCTTGAAGGGATCTGTGGAATGGAGGAGCAGGAGTTTGTAGAATGGGCAGATAGTGATAGGACAAGGGGCAATGGTCTTAAACTCAAGGAAGGCAGGCTTAAATTAGATATTAGGAATAAATCCTTTACTCAGAGAGTGGTGAAGCACTGTCACAAGCTGCCAAGAGAAGCTGTGGCTGCCCTTCTTTGGAAGTGTCCAAAACCAGGTTGGATAAGGCTTGGAGCAACCTGGAATAGTGAAAGGTGTCCCTGCCCATTGCAGGGGGGTGGAACAAGATTATCTTTAAGATCCCTTCCAACCCAACCCATTTTGACATTCTATAACCACAAGAGCAAAAACTTGAAGAGAAGTTTTAAAAAAAATCTGAATGTCTGAAAATATTCACATAACTCCAGATGCAGAGGCTTCCAGAAAGCCACAAGAGTCAGCAGCCATCAGACCTGGTGGCTTTAAGCTCAAGTGCCTCAGGAAATGTGACCCCAGATAGGATTTTCTGGCAGGAGTCAGAGTGGTGCTTTACTTGGAGGTTTCCATGGGTAAATATGGAGTATTCAAGTGAGAGTGTGAACAAAAAGATCTCCTGGATCCTTTCCCAGCTCAGCAGGGAATGTTCACTTCCCTGCAGAGCCAGGGGATGGTACCAGCCCCACGTCTGTGCCGGGGCCAGGATCTGCTCTTTGGTTTGAGGCTTTTCCTCAGCAGCTGCCTCCTGACCAGGGGTTGCATGTCATTAATGCATGTGAGAATTTCCAGACTTATCTGCACTGAACCTCTCAAGGCTCCCTGGCTAAACCCCTTCTGTCTAATGAAGAAATTGGATTAATAGGCAAACAGCAAATCAGTGTGCTTAATTGATGTTCCCAGGTAAATCAGCACAGGTAGTGCTTATGTTTAAGGGCTGTTCCTGAAGGAAAAGCAAAACTGAATTAATTTTTTTTTCTGCTTTCTTATGATGTCTGAGCCTGATGTGAAAGGTTATGATTTTCTCCCCATTTGATTTTTGCATTAGGAATAATTTTGGTCTCTCCTGTGCTGTATATACCTCACATCCCTGAAAGATACCACGGGTGACCAGGAAACTGATGGGGCTTCAATATTGAACACTGAGAATTGTGAAGGGACTAATATTTAGGGATGGAGATTTTTTTTTTTCCTAGCCCTGGTTTAATTTGCACTCTTCATTTACCTGCATGTAGCTGAAATGCCTGTGGGATGCTTAGAGGAAAAGCATTTTTGCTGCAAACCAAACACTCTGGCTCCTTGTTAAGGGCTGTGCAGGAACCAGGAGCTTCTGCCTTTGAACATTCCCCCAAGGAGGGAAAATCTTCATGCTACCCTGCTCTTCCTCAGGATTGAAAAAGCAAGGAAAAAAAATCACATCTATTGAAATAATGCTGTTAAAAGCAAAAACAAATATTCCAGGGTTTTCTGATTCCCTTTCTGTCACAGACAGAGCACTGCTTATGCTGTTCCAAAGGGCTTTTAAATCAGGGGAATTCAGGGTGTGTTGGTTTTCCAGAGACTCTGGATTCCACTGCAGCAGCTGGATACCTGTGCTCCACCACAGACTGTCCCCAGAGAAGGGGACAATGATGAACAGGAGAGGACAGGAGAGAAGAGAATGGCCTGGAGGAACTGAAATCAGAAAGAGCACAGCAAGGAAAGGAAGGTCTGGGGAAGCTTTTCCTCACAGGGATTTCTCCCTCCTCAAGAACAGGGCAAAACTGTTTGGAGAAGCTCTGGGATAGCAGAAATGTCTCCCTGGAAGTTTGTTCTGGGTGGTGGGACAGCCTTTGCTGCTCCTTGGGGCATCTAAAGCAGGTCAGGGTGGTTCAGAGCCTGCATCAGGAGGACAAAGCTGATGCACAGACAAAAACCTCCTTGCATCCTTTGCATTTAGACCAAAGCTTTTCTTGCAGCCCTTCAGCCCAGGTGTGGAGTGAAAGGAGTGCCTGCTCCGGGGAGTTATTGTGAAGTTTTCACAGCTGTCCTGGTGCCTCTCTTCCCTGCGAACACTCCACACCTCTGGGCTCACGATGGCAGCAACGCGCTGTGGCAGAGCTGGCTTCCCCCACCCAGAAATTCAGCCTCCTCCAGGAACATCCTGGCCCTTCCCCAGGGCTGGAAACACTCCCAGGGCAGCTGAACCTGTCCCTGTGCCCTGGGGTGAGGACAAAGCCAGGCCGGACAGGAGTTGAGCTCTCGTTTCCTTGCCGCAAGCAAAGTCTCCATCAAAAGGAGATTTTTGCAGCTGAATTCTCCCCTTTGTCAGGATGGACCCAAGAGGTTCCTGTTGCTTGGCCCCTGCTTTTTCCCAGATGCTAAACTAAGGCAGTGGTGGCTTTGTGTGGAGCAGACCTTGGAGAAATGTCGCTTTTGGGAGCCTCTCAGTGAGGGGATGTGGGTGTGTGTGACCGAGACCCTGCTCCACCCTGGCTTTGGTGAGGAGGGAAAGTGGGTGAGTCCAGCAGGAGAGGGCAGCAACACCCTCTGTGTTTGGTGTAATTGCATTTTGTGCCCAGTTTGGCACAGGTGCCTCAAGGTTTGTGCCTTGCAGAGCCCGTGGGTCGCTCTCTGCTCTCTCTTGGGCAGCAGCCCTGGGCCAGACCCCACAGAGCATCTCCTGCCACCACTGAGCACCTTCCTCCACCATCCTCCTGCATCTTCCTCCACCATCCTCCTGCACCTTCTTCCATCATCCTCCTGCACCTTCCTCCATCATCCTCCTGCACCTTCTTCCATCATCCTCCTGCACCTTCCTCCATCATTCTCCTGCACCTTCCTCCCCCACCCTCCTGCACCTTCCTCCACCCTTCTGCACCTTCCTCCATCATCCTCCTGCACCTTCCTCCACCATCGAGCACCTTCCTCCACCATCCTCCTGCACCTTCCTCCACCACCCTCCTGCATCTTCCTCCACCATTGAGCACCTTCCTCCATCATCCTCCTGCACCTTCCTCCACCATCCTCCTGCATCTTCCTCCACCATCCTCCTGCACCTTCCTCCACCCTTGCGCACCTTCCTCCATCATTCTCCTGCACCTTCCTCCACTATCGAACACCTTCCTCCATCATCCTCCTGCACCTTCCTCCACCATCCTCCTGCATCTTCCTCCACCATCCTCCTGCACCTTCCTCCACCCTTCTGCACCTTCCTCCATCATTCTCCTGCACCTTCCTCCACCATCGAGCACCTTCCTCCACCATCCTCCTGCACCTTCCTCCACCACCCTCCTGCATCTTCCTCCACCATTGAGCACCTTCCTCCATCATCCTCCTGCACCTTCCTCCACCATCCTCCTGCATCTTCCTCCACCATCCTCCTGCACCTTCCTCCACCCTTCTGCACCTTCCTCCATCATTCTCCTGCACCTTCCTCCACCATCGAGCACCTTCCTCCATCATCCTCCTGCACCTTCCTCCACCATTGCGCACCTTCCTCCATCATTCTCCTGCACCTTCCTCCACCATCCTCCTGTACCTTCCTCCACCATCCTCCTGCACCTTCTTCCACCTCCTCCCAGCCTTGGCAGGAGGACCAGGATGGTGGGGATGAAGGAGATTTGTTTTCTGGTCCTGCATTAACCATTAGCTTTTTACCTGGCCATGCAGGGGCTGTAAAACCTTTCCCAGTGTGACTTGGGAGGGCTGTGAGCTCCCTCTGGGAGCTGGGACTGGAGTTTGGGAAGTTCTCAGGATTTTGCACAAGGCAGGAAGGGCTGCATGAGGAGTCCAGGCAGCACTGGGACAGAACAACAATAAATAACTTTTTTAAAGTGTCAACAGATTTATTTCCTTCTGATCTGGTGTGGATGCTTACCTGGACCTGTGCTGGAGCAATTCAAGACATTTATCTGCCAGAAACTCAATATTTTTTTCAGTTTGGTTTATTTTATTCCTCTTTAGAGAGCTGGACTGTCACTCTGAGGTGTTGTGCAAGAGCCAGAATGTCACCAAGGATGGTCTGAGTGAGGAAGGGGCAAAGTCAGAGGATTTTTAGACTCCTGGTGTAGTGAAGCCACACTTCCACAGGCCCAAGATGCTTCTGCCTGGAGTCAGATCCAAGGATTTGCTCATCCCTGGATGCTAAAATGCAAAGACAACCCCACAAGTGAGCTGGTGAGTGGAAAACCAGCCTTTCCCCTAGAAATAACGGTGTCACAAGCCATCAGTGACCTCCCATGCACCAGACCTTCCCCCAAAAAGTCATGCAGAGGTTTCCCAACTCCTCCTTGTGAAGGAGCCTTAAATCACAGCCAGCAGCTCTCACAAACTTCCCATTGATTTCTGGCAGCTTGTGGATGTAGCAAGTGGCACGGAGTTGATACTGCAGATCCATAATTAATGCTTTGTGATCCCAGATCTGAAGGCCCTTTCACAGACAGAGGGACTGTTAAACTGCCCCTGAAGATGAGGGATAGAGTCGTGGAAGGGATTAACAGCCAAGCCAGTAATGAGCTCAGGAAAAAAACCCACAACCATGGGAGATGAAAAAAAAAAGTAATCTATGAGTGAAAAACATCCATTTATGAAGTGCTCTTTTGCAGAAGGCGAGTGCTTCTGAAGCCACCTAAAGTGCAGATATTCTCCTTGCCTCTGGAAGCCTGAGTCAGACAGTTTGGAGCCTAGAATTCCCAGGATGTGGCTGGAAGGAGGTTTGGGGGTTGATGTGCTCAGTGTAGACAGCAGAGCAGTAACACAGCTCTCCAGGCTGGGGGATCCATCCCGGGGATTCTCTTTTTAAGAATGTCCCATTGTTTTTATTTCTTTTTTTGTTTTGTTTTTGTTTTCTGTTTGTTTGTTTGGGGTTCTTTTTGTTGTTTTGTTTTGTGTTTTGTTTTTTGTGTTTTCACAGTTGCATGGGTGGCTTTGGCTGGACAGCGGGGGAAGAGAGTAAAAGGAAACTGTGCAAGGAGCTGAGTGAGGACACAGCTCTTGGAGTAGCAGGAAGGGTCTTTATCCAACCCCTTCATCCCAAAAAATCCATGTCCTCTTTATTGGGAATGTCTGTCTAGAAGAGCTTTTCCCTGTTTCACCCTGCTCTGTTCTAAAATGCTGCACCCAGAGCCCACCCTGTGGTGTTGGCACCCACTCTGAACTCACCCACTGTGGGGCTGGTGACATTCAAGTGGCAGATGGGTCATTTGAGGTGTTCTCTCCTCACCAAAAAGGATGGAGCTTGGTCTCTTCAGGCTTGGTGGTGGATATTCACTAGAACTTAAACAAACAAACAAAAAAATAGAAATAAACACATATATAAAATAATCATAATTATAAAAAAGTTATTTATAAGGAACAATTCCAATATTTTCCTGTGGGTTGTGGAAAAAAAAAAAGAAAGAAAAACAGACAGTGGAAAGGTTTTGAGAACAGATGCAGGCAGTCTCCCATTTAGGAATATTGTCTGTCTACACATCTTGAAAAGGAGGGATTTATATCAGCTGGAACCAATAGGTAGATAAAGAGCCCACTTCAACAGGAAAAAGAAGCCATTATCCATTGCATAGTTAGCTTATGAGAATGAAAAAAGAGCATTTGGAGAAAATATCTGCCCATTAAATATGGAGTTAAGAGCTTGGCTTAGGCTCAGAACGGGAAAAAAAGGCTTTTGATTAACCAATAAAGCCAATGGTGATGTTGAGATTATTCAGCGTTTATTGCTTTTATGAAACGGGGGAAAAAAAAAGGAGAAAAATAACAAAAAAAATTAAAAAAAAAAAAAGGAAGAAGGAAAAGCCAGTCTGTTTTCCATTTGTTGGGACTGCAGTAGATTGCTCTTGCCAGGGTAATAAACAGTAGCTGGGATGCATCATGCAAGGCTGGTTATGAAGATGGAAACACGCAGCTCTTTGGGTTTTAAAATGCTCGGAGGCATCTCAGCTGACAGCTCCCCCCGCCGATGCCTCCGTGGAGGGAAGATTGACTGCAGTGGCCTTGCCTGTGGTTACTGAATCTGGGTGCAATCCTTCTGCTTGATGGATCAACGCCAGGCCTTCAGCTCGGTTATGACATTTAGATGGACCCATCAGGAAAAAAAATCAAGAGGAGAGTGATCCCAGGGCTCCCTGTCCATGGGGAAAGGTGGGAGGATGAGGAGTGTTTCACCCACTGAGGTGGGGGCACGGCACCACCCCTCAATCTGCAGAAGAGCAGCACAGAGGGAAAGGAACCTGCTCTTCTCCATGGGATAAGGCAGGAAGATCTACAGCTCTACAGCAAAATCAGGGAAGGCTCAAATAGCGAGCTGTGAGTAATTTCCTAAAGGGACTCTGGAGATGGTCTGGAGGAGTCAGCCTGGAAGTGCCCAGGCTTGGCACTGCATGGTAACACAGCTCAAGGTTCCTCCAAGACTTCATTGTCAAAATCAAAGCTGTGGGTGGCATAAAATGTGGAAAATCTTGCTTTTAAATGGACTAATGAACAAGATACAACACTGCCCAGGCCTCTCTTACAGCAAAGCAAAGTTGCTGCTACCTGGAAGGTGAACATAGGCAAATATAAGTGAGAAATAGAGGTAAATTATCTTAAAAACTCATTTTGAGATTAGCTATTGGAATAACCTGCCAAAGGAGACACTGCATTCCTCTCCCCAAAGGGACAGTGGATTGTCCCCTAGTCAAAATTGGAAGTAAGTTTTGGAGAGATCAACATGGTTTGTACAACAAGCACTGACTGATTTCCTGCTAT
>VWYP01014164.1:0-54234 GCA_013400435.1 Pycnonotus jocosus
CTAGCTATCAAAATGAAAAAACAAGGGTTTTAAAAACTTAAACTGGAGCTGAGCAATCTTCAGTAATTCAAGAGAATTTCAGCTCGCCCTATGTGTTTCAGATAAATGTGAGAGGCAGGGGAGAAAAGAAGTGAAATAAAAACAATACTCTGAAAGTTGGGTTTTTTTGTAAAGAGGACTCAAGAAAACTTTATACAAGAAATATTTCAATGAATTAAAAAATGGGGTCATGAAACAACCAAAATTTTATTCTTTGATGTTAGAAGAATATTAGTGTATAAAAGTGTACATATTGAAGACAATTATTTTCAGTGGTCATCCTGAAGAAAACAAAGCTCTAATACAATCCTACAAAAAGTGAAGTTATAGAAAAGGCAGAGCAGGACCTCCTCAGAAGTGCACAGCCAGAACACAGTGGGCAAAAAGCAAATATCCAAATAGCAATTGGATTTAAAGAAATAAGAAATCCTCATGATGAGAGTGATTAAACACTGGAACACATTCCCGGAAAAGCCATGAAATTTCTCTCCTTGGAGATTGTTAAAACTCAGCTGATAAAACCCTATACTTTCAGAGATTTCCTTGCATCTGCATGAGGCTAGCTAGCATATTTTTACTTTTTTAGACCTAAAAGTGGTTTCTTTGGTTACTCAACATAAGCCAATAGATGGAGGCAAGGATCCAGGCAGAGGCTTGGGTGTAACCCTGTGTTTACTGAATCCCTTTCTTTGAAAAGTAGAGTTTTCCCTCATGCAAATCTTCCTCAGCTGTCAGGAGCTTGTGAGTTACAGTGAACAGCAGACGGATATCTTTTTCTATGTGAATTTCTTATTTCTTATTTTCTTTAAAATTCTGTAAATATCGTAATCCTTCATGAGAAAATTAATTATATTTTCACAGTACCTTAGTCTTTTGAGGAGAAAAACCAGCTTTGTTTTGAAGTAGATTTTTTTCCTTTGAGACGCAAAAAAGTTTTTAAAAAAGAAGGTAAACTACATGTCAGAATAGTTTTGATTCTTTTTTGTCAGCTTAAGTTCAAAGACTGCTTTGTGTGCTTTTTTTACCTTCAGTAAAAAACAGTTAAGATGTTGTATATTTTAAACACATTTTTTAGTAGGAATAGGGAGGAAATTGAACAGGAAAGAGAGAAAGAGAGAAGAAAAGAGATTTAAAAACCCCAAGATATTGGACTTCTTTCTTAATCTTTAAGAATTTCTTTTTGCTAGGATACTTTCACAATATATCCTTTCGAAGAATTACATTGTTTGTGAATATTTAATGAAAGGGGATCTTTCATTAAACCCTGTTGAAATATTCATTGGAAAGATTTCAACCAGCTCTGACAAATAGCCCTTAGCTTCATAATGTTCATTAGAGTCTGTTTCGTTATCTAATCAGCAAAAGCAGTGAAACAGATTCCATTTACATGCCAGGAAGGCAAAGGGGGAATAATTCAGTGCTGGGATGCTAAACACAAGTGCTTCCTGGAAACACATCTACAAAAGTAACTGGCTAAATTCATGGTAATGGTCTGTATTTTAAAAGAAAGAGGGTTATCTCCTGTTACAAGCAACATTAATTTTCCCTGTAGACGTCATTTATCAATGTATTTGGCCACACTCCCCTGCTATTCACCAGGAAATGTCCAGAAGAACATTTTGGCAGGCCTAGGAATATATGGTGTCTATGTTTCCTGCTTCCTGCTTTTGTTAGGCTTAAAGCTAAATTGCTGCCAGACTCTCTCCTATCACAACATACTCCAGTGTACTGGCAGCACTCTAAGAATTTGGTGTAAAAGTCAGAAAACCTGGAAAGGCTGACAGGCAGCTGTTTAGGGGCAGATCTGACACCTGAACTCACCGGCACTGCAACCTTTTCAGGGAAAAAATGCAGGCCTTAGCCAGTCACAGTTAAACGGAGTTTAACAAAATCTTTTCCCTGCATGTGTACTTGAGTGCCTTGCTGGGTAGCAAACACTTCAATGAGTGCTTGGAATTCACGATAAAATACATTTCAAACAGATTCACATTCAGATAAAGATAGGTATATTCAAGTAGAATATGTTTCCTTATTATCTGTGTGATTAATGATGCAGGGATAGAATATGCTGTGACTTGAATGATCCCTGAAGGAACTGAGAGACTTGCAGGAAACCAGCAAGGGAAATGTGCATCAGCTCTAAGCTATGCATGACGTTTCCCTCTGAATTAAATAGCTGAAAATGTACTTGAAAAGGTTTTCCTTGGGGAATTTAATGAATAAGAATGAAGGTCCTAAGCAGCTTATCTTAGAAGTAAAATACTCTGACCTGGACAGGAAGAAATAATATTTACTTTTACTTCTTTGGATTTGACACTCTGGTGGTTGTTGACTTATTTCACTGGAAATTTTATTCAGCTTTAAACTGCAGGAAAACAATTTAACAGTTAGCACTAAACATACACAGAATTTTAAAAAGGAAGGGTAACAGTATTTCCTACCTCTGTACAAAATCTTTTTGAAGTCAGTCCTTCTCTCTGTCTTATCAATGTTAAAGCTTTTCCTCTGAGATCATAAGCATTTTCTTGAAGGGACAAGACTGCTGTTCTTCAGAGAAAATAAGAATATTAGTTCTATAACTGAAGTACATCCAAATTTGAAGCCAAGTTCTTGGGTACCATTAAAAGGAAAGTTAGGATGGAAATATTGGTTATACATTGGGTTAGTAGCCACAATTTCTGCATCGTTGATTTCATTCTGATAATAGCTGACACAGTTAAATAATTCATCACTTTATTCTTATGCTCTCAGTGTGGAAACTCAGTAAAAATAAAGTTTCAGCAGAAAGGTTGTCAATAAGGAATTATATGAAGTGTGAAGTTAGATCTCTTTTTACTGAGCAACAAAAATCTCTACTCTAAAGGCCAAAAAGATGTACGACTAAATCCAGTATGTTAAAAATGTACATTTTAGTAATGCTCCAAAATACACAGGAACTGTAATGGCCATTGAGGAGGAAACTAAACACTCCTTACGTAAGTTTACTGCAGCTTGTTACCCAGCTCTCCATCCTTGCACAATGCCTTTTGGAAAACATTTGGAAAACAAGAGTTTGTTACAGTGTCCTATATTAACTCCTGCAGTGGTGGAAATTAAATCCCAAAGTGATTTGCTTGAAAATATTTAGTGTTTTTTTGCTTCACATAGAAACACTATCAAGAGGAGAAAAATGTGAGCATCTGCTCATGTGTGTCATGTACTGCAGAAAGGAAAAATCAGTTTATGAACTTTGATGGAAAAGCAAAAATCATGGCAATGAAGTAGTGGAAGACAGAATTAAATCAGGCTCAAATAGCTTGGGTCTGTTGACAAGGTGTTGAGGTGGTTGGTTTGCTGGAGGTGATGTTCCAAATTGGTCCCCAAATCACACTGCTATTCTGTGACAAATGTTTCCATTGCTGTGTAATTATCCCCACATTATAAATACAGTATTAATGCATTTGTAGGAGTTATGAAAGTGATAGCCTCCAAGTCATTGAACTTTTAATGAGAATTCTAAATGGAGGGGAAAGTAACCGGTCTTTACAAATGATGCAATTCTTGCTGTTAAAATTAGTCAATAAAAGGCTGCAGGCACAGCAATTATCATATGCAGTCACTGGTGTTTGCATCTGAACCTGGTAAGAGGCTACACAGCAAATTGTACAGAGAGATTTCCAGGCACCTCGGAGGAGATAAGGACACTTCTGCTTATTGTGAGGGTATTGCCTGAAGATAGAACAAAAGGACGTACCAAGGGCTCAGTGATTTCCAGGCCAGCCAAATGCTAACTGAATGCTAAAATGAAGGTCAGTATTTTTCATGGGCTGTGCTGCTTGTGGGTGTTTCACACAGTGGGCCTCTCTATAAAACTCCACTGTATTTCCTCTTGTTCTTGAGGGGGATACATTTAATGTCACTATGGATGTTAAGTGGTATTTTCTGAAGCTGGCTGGTTTGGCTTTCACAAAAATAACTTTGCAATTTAACAGGCAGAATTTTGCATTGTACCAAAGCAAGCAGTATTTGACTAGTATTTGCCAACAATTCTCAAATAGCTACCTATTTCTAGAACTCCGAAATATCTAGAATCTCCAAAGTGAAACTATTTACAGGTCAATAATGAAATGGAAAAGTATGTACATTCCTCTGATTATTTCAGACCTCCAGAAGTTTCCTGCTGACAATGGCAGAATTCTCCCAGCATTGAGCCAGGCTGCAATTTTCCATAGTACTTAACATGCTGCTACATATTCTCATTTTTCTACAAGTACATGCTCTGGGTTTCAAGTGCTTGTTAAACAGTAACACAGTAACTTTGTGGGGAAGCATCCCAGGAGGACCTCTGGAAGCTTGAAACAAAGAATTCAGTATACAATAGGCATCTCTCAGAGTTTCCCAGAATAATCAGCAGTACACATGACACAAAGGATTTCTGTGGTTTGAATGCTGCCTTTTTATCAGGAAGTGAGCTGGAAAAGGCTTGGCTTATTTATAAATAAAACATAAATGTTTAGATGCTTATGTGATCAACAGTATGACTTGTTCAAAGTACAAAACTGTGAAGGTCAGTTTCTAATTCTCCTTTCCCTCACATTCTAGAGCAACACTTATAATGTCAGCATTTGTAACATTTTTAAAGTTTTCAAAGAAAACCAGGATCAACATCACAGACTGCCTTCTTACACAGTGTTTTTCAAGATAGGATGTTGCTTAATGGTGGTCTCCTGTCCTGGCTTCTGCTGTCCTCTCTTAGTGTTGACAATAGTAGCTTTGTGTTTTTGAAGTACCCCAAATTTTTCTGGCATTAACAGATTCAGCCAAAAGGAAAATATCCATAAAAAGTGTGGGCCTGGTTCTTCTCTCCCTTCTCTCTTTTTTACTGACCCTGGAAGAACTGATCTCACTGACTTACTCTGGAGCTAGCCCTGACTCAGCCAAACCCTACAACACTTGCTTCCACTACATAGGAGGTCCTCTTCCTGTTCACAAATTAAACTGTGAGCACTTAAGTCCCACTAGAGGCCCAGGCAGGTAGGCCCAAGAAGTTATTAGGGTGTTAGAAATTAAGACCAATCCAGGGAAGGATGAGAAAAGCACTGCTACACACTAACACGTCATTGAGAGTCATAAACCCATTTGCTTGCTCTACAAACAATCACAGGAGCACTTTTTGCTGTGAAACAGATGGTACAAGAGAAAAAAAAAACAACCATGTTCTGTTTTCCTCCTATCCTGGTTTAGGGCAAATTTGGGAGAAATCCTCCAAATAGGGTCCCTCTGGGAAGCAAACCCAGACGGCCTCTCTCCCAACCTGCCCAGGAAGGAACTTCCTCAGAGAAAAGTGGAAAAAACTATTTAACAAACAAAGTGCCCACAAGCATAAAGAGTGAATAACATAAAACAATAAAAACTTCTCATTGTTCTGAAATGAGATGGCAAATTCAGGAAGTCCTTTCTGTGGGTAGCTCAGCTCGCTCAGTGTCTTATCCGTGCCCCCAGAGGTCCAGGCCCCGGTGGCCGCAGGTGCCAGCTCCCAGTGCTCCTCTGGGTTTTTCAGCCTGGAGCAGGTTTAAAGACCAAGAAAAAGGAAAAAAACACCCAGTCCAGGGAACTTATCTGCCCTAGCTAGCTAAAACTAACTAAAAGCACAGGAGATGTCTGTCCCACAGTCCGTCAGTGCTGCAGACAACACCGTCTGGGAGAAGGAATGTGTAGGAGTCAGGCAATGTCAGAAACAAATTCCACACGGCTTCTTTCTCCCCCTTCGCTCTCAGTCTTAATGGTACAGAACTTAACAGGCAGCATAAATAGAACAGACAGTTGGGAATACAAGCATCAAAGAGTCACCCCAGGACACTCCTGTTAGCATTCTTGATTTTCAGGAACACCGGGGTGTCCAAGGCCCTGATGCCTGCTCCTGAAGGCCTAAAGGACCGTGCTTGAGGCAGTGGGGCAGCTCACCAAGGGGAGCATGTCCAGCCCCCACAGGCTTGGCCACAGGACAGCAATGCAGAGAGACAGACAGATGTTTCACCTCACCAGACCCTCAGTGCTTTGTGCATGGTTTGCTCTGTAATCGTGGCTGAGAACTCCAGGCACCATTTCCTCTCTCGACCTCGAGCCTCTGCCCAGGTTTTAGCCACTTACCAGTCCCTGTCTGCCTCCACAGAAGCTGGAGAGAAGCTACCTATGGATTAACATGCTCTGCTTCTCCAAAATCCTTCACCTGCTCTTCAGTGAAAGCTAACCTCTATGCCATGGTTTACAGTGCAATTGTCTAAAAACCTTTCTGGGTTTGAGCCAAGTGTATTGTGGTTTTACCCCAGCCAGCATGGGAAGCAGTCATACTGATTTTGCTGCAGTTTGAACATTTTGTAGTTAGATCAGCATGAAAATACAAGGTAAACAGAAGTTGGGAGAGGCCTGGATACAGCTCATACATCTGAGCCTGGGTAGGTTCAGCATTTGGCAGAATTTTAGCTGTGGTGTGTCAGGTGTTTTAATTGTATGTGGGCAAGTGCTGATGTAATCCAGAATAAGGAGATTGTGTACAGAGCAAACAGTTATTATTTTACCAGTGCATGCTCAACTGACCTGTATAAATACAGTAACAAACTTCAAGGCACTGTTTCTCAACCTTGTTTACAGTGGATTCTTTTTTTAGTTATATTCAATTGATTAAACAGAAAATATAATATTTAACACAAGATGGACTACCAAGCACTGCCTCTATGGAAAATACTTCAGAACAAACACAGTAATTCACATAGAAGTCACTTCCTTCTGTAATCAGAAAACATTTTGGCCAGCAAAGACTTAGGTCCATACGGCACACCCTGCAGTCCTCATCCTTGCTGGAGTCCCCACGGGTTCATCTGAGAGACCACAGCATAATTCCCTTCTGGGGTAAGAGGGAGGACACCCCTTCATCTTACCCAGCTACAGCCTTGGGATGCAGCTGTGTCACATCTCCAGGGATACAGGCATGCACCAGCACAGGCCTGAAAGGAAACAGAGAATGGAGGGAAAAGAAAGATCCAGGAAAAGGATAGAAAAACATGTAGCCTGGGAGAGAGAGAAGTAGCAAATAAACATGCAGTATGCAGACACAGAGTCCAAACTGAATAAGATCTGTTCACATGACTTTTTCAGGTTCAAACCACAGCTGGCCTCAATCTTGAGGGAAACAAACTATTTTAAACTGCCTTCGTGCTCCTGTCCTTTCACAGTGAGTCACACTGTTCTGCCTGCTGCCAGCTTCAAGGCTCAATTCCCTGCTAGGACTTTGGTTGAAAATGTCTGGAGGCCCGTACATACCTACTGACAGTGTGCCCGTTTTGGCTCCTAGAGAAATTGGGAGGGATTGGAGTATCCCAAACAATTGAAAAAAATCCCACTTTTTCCTGAGCAGGGGAAAAATAAAATCTGAAATCAGAAGTCTGCTAGGAAGTGCAAAGTGCACTGTCAGCACTGTGCTTGCCTGATGGGCCACCAGAGGTAGGGGATGCAGCCACAGTGGGAGTTTTTACTGAAACTGTGAATAGTGGTGTTAGAGCTGGACCCTAAAAAGTAGCCAAAGCAGGATCACCCAGAGAAAAACAAAGACAAGACCTTAACTATAGAATTCTTTTCATGGTGTGTATCAGAGTAGAGGACAATTTGAAGTCAGATTTCAGATCATTCCTTACAGGAGAAAGTTTTTTTCAGTTAAGTCTTGAATGGGGCAGCATCATTCACATGGCTAGGTCCAGTCAGAGCATTTATTCTGAAATAATCTCCTGTAGAAATGGTGGTGCATACAGAGCTGAAGAATGGGTATGCCAAAGAGCAAGAAAATAAATGTCCTGACTCCTATGGTACAGCTGCCTTTGCATGCAGTCAGTCCCCATCAGTGGTTATAGAGTTGCCACTGTTAAATCATCTTCTAAATTCTGTCAGGTTTTGTTACTTTACAAATATGACCTCATCCTGGTCCCCTGCCAGCATCAAAGAGCTGCTCTATTTACCCACTGCTGATGCAATATCTACACTGAAAAGGTTTACAGTAAGATATTTAAGATGGAGGGAGAATAAATACCAGTGCTACTACAGCAACTCAACGCCTGAAACTTGGTTGAAGGTGGTTTGCCAGTTTAAGGAAAAAACACAACCTCTTTGTATGGTTTAATAAACTCATCAAAAGGTCCAAGAAATGCCAGAGCCCTGGGCTAGCAAGGCCAGCAAGGCCTTCCCTAGCCATCAACCTGCAACTTTAGTCCTGCTGCTCACAGGCCCATAGCCTCAAACAGCCAGGAGGCACAATGAAAGGCTTTTGAGCTGTATGTAAATACAGAATAAATGCAGGCTCTGCAAAACTGCTTTTACAGGTGTTTAATTAGATTGAATAGATAAAGATGCAGTTGCATCCTGGGGAGTATGGGGAGGGAGCCCCGCACAGCAGGGACAGAACATCAGAGGGGTTATAATGGGTCTAATGTCCTTATTAAGTCTTTAATTTTTTCCATAATGATTTAGTTCTCAGGATGCTAGTGTAGGTATCCTCCTTGAAGATTTATGACCAAGAACTCAGTATGATGTGATAATTTCAGAAATATTCTCTGAGTAGAAAGTGGGTGGCTTTTTTTGATTTTTTTTTTAAATTTTATTTTTTCTTGGTTTGAGTTTGCTCTCATGGTTGCTTGGTTCCAGTCATATAATTTTCTTTGGGACCTGGCCCACTGGAAATACACCACACTTCAGGATAAACACAATAAATGAAATATCATAACTGGGGTTTTGTGTGTGTAATATGTGGTGGCTTTCATTGAGAGGGTGTGGCTGAGCAGCAGGGCGCCTGGCTGCTCTATTTGCCCAGTTTTAGCTCTACTTCATGAATTCAGATAAAATCATGGAGAGGAAGCAAAACATGCTTTGAGAGCTGGATGTGCTCAGCTGGGGGAACCCAGGATCCACTGCAGCAGTGGCAGAGGCCTTTTTGGGTCACGGCAGGACAGTGCTAAGCCTCAGAGATATCCATGGAACAAGTGGGCCTCCTCAAGACCCAGGAGAGGCTCCATGCAGTTTATTAGAAAGCCAGCAAACTGCTGGAAGGTGTTAGAGCAAGAACAGGAAGAAGAAAATATGGGCATTGCATTGTCACCATGAGTAGGAAGAGTGGGAGTAGTGGTCGGGATACTTGTTTGCAGCTGCTTATGCTGGATTCAAAAGCCTCTTATTTTATTATACAATTTTTTGTACTTTTGGAGACAAGTTGTCTCTATATTGGTGGCATTATTGTAATTAAATTTGCACATTGGATTTGCAATAACAATGTAACATTCTGAATATTCTAATGGGTTTAAATCAACTTGTAATACTTGGAAGTACGAGAGAAACCTCTTTTTGAGGTTGCTGTCCTTCCAAGAGCTAGAAAGAAGATCATGATGAGAGACAAACAATGCTCCAATGTGCCTACCCCTGCCTCAAACTGGGTCCAGTGTGCATTTTTCAGACCATTCAATTAACTTTCACTTCATCCAAATCCTTAGTTCCTGGATCCCATAGACTCTCATTCTGCAGCCCATCCCACCCCTGAGGTAAGGCTACACCACTCAGCTCTTTTTTCCCCCAAGCGTTCTTCCAAACTCTGTCCCAGCTGAGTCTGTTCCAAGCCCTAGCCTGGCTGTAGCTTTTGTGTTCCCCCACTGCTGCCTACCAAGACACATCTGGTGGGCTGCTCTGACAAAGTCTGCACAGAGGAGGCTCCAGGAACAAAAGGTAGAGTACAGGCAGAAAAATGAAAATCCTATTTTTAGTCATGTCAGATGTGGAAAGGTTTATAGCAGGTTCTTTATAGAGCTCTGAGATTTCCTGAAACTTTTAAAATTTCTTCTTTGAGCCACAAAAGGTGTGGCTCACAAAAGGAACAATCTTTCTAAATCAATTTATGTATAAGTCATATGCCAACCATCTATCTTAGCTTGGCAAACTTTTCCTCAGTGCAATTTCCAGTAAAATTTTATGTTAAACAGAAAGGAAAATGTTTTATAGATGTCATAACCCCCTGCCTTTTTACTTTAAGCCAAACCATAATAACTTCATAAAGTCAATTAATTTTCCATAATGCATCAGAGATACTGTGATCAATAGAGTGGAAAACAATCTGTTGTAAAATTCTGCACATGAGAATTACGAAAAGAATCAGAGTGCATGTAATCTGTCTGATAAGTAGCACAAGATTTGTTATGTGTCATAAATTTTTTGAAGTAAAAATTACATTGTCTGCACCACAAACAGTATGTGAATCTAACAAAAGCCATAATGAGCATCTGGCAAATTATTTCTGTAATTGTAGAGATGTTTTTCTGTTGTTGCTATCATTTTTATTATTATTTTCTTATTATATCAATGTAACACTTTGAAAATATATTTTTTCTGATCAGATCCTCCTATTACTCAAACATGTTTCTCACTGAAACCTTTTTATAAATCATTGACCTTTTTCTTGTTTTGTCTCTTTTTAGGATCATAGGAACATGATGAATGGTTAACTTCCTTCTGATGTTATCTTACTCCACACAGTTCAAGAAGATTATTAAATTTTTCTTTTCTCCTCTGTAACAAGGAAGAAAAAAGAATGAGGGAAAGAAAAGGAAAGAAAGGAAATGAAAAAGGAAAGGAAAAAGGAAAAAGGAAAAAGGAAAAAGGAAAAGAAAGGAAACTTTCAAAATATTTTCAAAATCCTTGCTGGCTGATTTGCAAAATAGTGAAAAATCCTCATCTCTTTTCTGAGAAAATTGGCTTAGCAAAGTAAAGGTCAAAGATTCAGCAGAAATCATGTTTTACACTGAAAGAAAGGTGTAAAATGCTCACATGAGAAATTTTCCAAGTGCACCATGTTATCCAGGCTTTCCAGTGATTTTGTCTGATTGTTGTTGTTTGTAAATCTGTGGAAGATACATGAAAATATCTTTACTGGTATAAAATCCTGCTGAATTTTCTTTCCTTCCTCTGCAAACTGGAGGCTGCACAAAAATGTGCCAGTGCTCTTCATCATTCATAAATCAAGTGCATTAGCCACAGCTGTTCATGACACCCCAGCCCTCCACCAGTGCCAGTGGTGTGACTCCCAGTGATACACATCAGTGTTACCCTTGGTCTAACCCCCCAGTTCACCCCTTCATAACTGCTTGTGCAGATGTGCCAAAGCAGAGCACACCCAGATACCACACAGGCACAACAGAGTTGTTATGTTGTTCCCCAGGCTGTTTCTCCCTGATGCAGCCACCGGCCTGCTCTTCAGGAATATACAATTCACAGCTTTTCCCCAACCCTTCACTCTAGGTAGAAATATGTTAGAACACACTAGTAGGGTGTTTTTCCCAGGAAAACAAAAGTCTCCAGGGATCTTCTTTCTCAATTCCCTCTAGTGTGTCAGCAGATTATAGAGATGAAGTCAGTAATAGTTTTTTATATTCTTAGTCCTAAAAACCTCAGCACAGCTGAACTTTTCTCTGTCTTAAAATGTTTTTTCTCTCCTTGGGGCTTTTAACACACTAAGTCTTTCAGTTTTACATGAAACCTTGCCTAGACTCCTAACAGTGCTCTTTCAATGAACTCCTTGGCTCAGCCAGAGCCAATGACCTAAGTCCTCTGGCCTGCAGGAAAGGCAGGATTTCAGCTCTCATTCTTGCAAACTTTCTTTATTTTCACTGTACCCCTCCATCTTTATTTTTCATTTCCTATAGCTACTTCTTAAACCTCCTTCATCACTGGTTCATAGAAATTTGCCCCAAATTCTCTATCTCCTTGGCATTTGTTGCTCTTCAGATGCTTCAGTTATAAATTTTGTGTATGTGCTCATTGTGGTTGTCTGTGTTCTGTTTCAAATGAAATCAGAGCCTTTTTACTGGCTGGGAACATCAAATGTGAAGTTTCACTGCAAATGTGTGTGTTTGCTCAGCTCCCTGAGCCAGCTGACCGTTCATTTTTAAAACCATGTGGTGCCTGTGTTCATATCCTTGCTTGAGTGTTGCCTTGGGATTTAGGTCATTTTAGGATAGAACATGGAGTAATGGGCACAAACTGAAAATGCAGAAATTTTGGCTAAATATAGGAATAAATTCTTTACTGCCAGGGTAGTGAGACACTGCAACTGTTGCCCAGAGAATTTGTGCATGCCCCATCCCTTGCAGTGACAAGGCCAGGTTGGATTAGGAGTTGAGCAGTGTGGTCTTATGGGAAGCATGTGTTACCCCCCGTGACAGTGGGGGTGGAGACAGATTATCTTTAAGGTCCCTTCCAACTCCTGATATCCTATGTTTTCTAAAATACTGTTGCTTATGAATGCAAACAATTCAGGGAATTTTCCTTCTGAATGAAAACCGAATTTCTGATAGCTGGACCCACTCACATTTTTGGTCCTTGCTGGCCAAGGGATGTGACAGGCACAGTCTCATAGAGTGACCTTTCTCTTTGTTGGAAGGATGCCCACGCCTCCTCTTCATGGTCCTTTAATTGGAGATGATTAAGACACCATGATTTTGAGAGGACTGTTTGATGTGTGAATTATTTTGACTGGCTATCCCCAGGATGACAGCAATGTGTCCTTAGTGATTGCTCCTTCGGTTGAAAGTATTTAAAAAGCAGGACCTTGCAGCTGGGTTCCGGAATGCAAACAAGTAAAAAGAGAAGAGAAATACTGCCAGCCTGAATGGTGCCCTGCTGTCTCCTCTGAAAGGGTAGAGGTACAATACAGAAAGAAAGATTGATTCAATCAATCTACTGGCTGCCGGGCTGGGGGGTAAGTAGTTGCTTCTCTAGACGTAGAAAAGATGTTTATTCATGGCGATCTCCACTTAGAATGTACTTGTTATCTTGAAAACTGCCAAGTTGGGAAGCACTGCCCTTCCTGTTTTTTCTACATGCATTTACACCACAGTGAGGTCTTAAACTTTCTTTGAAATGCCAGTAAAATGTTTCTTTGTATTGAATCTATGTCCTGAGTCTTTGAAGATTCAAAATCACCGCTCCTTTGGATAAGGAGCTTGCTAACACTGGTACTCTTTGAAACTTGAGCTTTCAAATTGTTGACTCATTGCTGACAGCAGTCGCTTAAAAGAAATGGCAGTTCTGTAAACTGTGGGTTTTAGTTACAAAAATATCCCCTCCCTCCCTGCAGGGATCAGGAAGAAGGTTTCTCACTTCCCTTCCTCACCAACATTCGTGTTCACCAGAATGCTCCCTGTTTAATTCGCTTCATACCTGCTGTTTTTGCTGAGTCCTGATGCTGTTAAGGTTTCTTCCAGCCTTTCTAAATGCAGTGGTAGAAAGCAGTGGTTTTGTTTGGGGCATGAGATGTGATAACCAGAACTGAGCTACTATCTGAAAGCATAGTCAGAAAATGGAATTTGCAAATGTTGTATCTTGTGGACGGAGTAACAACAGCATTACTTTGATTCCAGCCTCTCAGTATCAAATAACATATTGAAAAACCAAGAGCTGGATGAAGGATTTTTTAGAAGCTATATGCCATGCCTGTCATACTTTCTTAAGACACATTGTTCTAAAAATATCTCAGATGATTTTATCCTAAACATTTGGGTAAGTGCGCATGCATACAAAAAGGCATAATGATAAATCTAACTTCAATTTTCCTTTGAGAATAAATGTTAAAGGTTATAAACCAGTCACTAGCAATTAGCAATTCATTAAAATTTAATCTCCTTGAGTAGATGGTAAAATACTAGATGTGAGTTATGATAACCATGTCTAGACTAAAAAGTGTAATCTTCTTTCCTCCTTCCCTGACAGGTGTGTTTGACAGCTTGCATCAGATTTTTTAACATCACTTTGGCCATTTTTAAGCTTCCCTTCTGCTTCCAAATTGAAACTGGCAAAGACTGGATGTGAACAAATATTCCAGCAGTGCTATGAATTGTAATGCCTGTGGTTCTTGAACAATAGAGTTCTCTGCTGAAGAGCCAACACAATTGTTGGCTCAAGTCTCGTTTAACTTGTCTTTTGGGAGTGGTCCTTGTGGTCAGCCACCTCCATGTCCAAGCCCTGCTGTGAGGGGAGCAGGCTGGAGCAGCCTGAGCAGAGCAGTGAGCCAGGGGCTGATCAGCACAGCCAGTCACGCCCGCAGCCTCAGACTGACGCCTGGCCCTCTCGCATTTGGCAGATAGGCATAGCCTTTGACTCATCCTGCAACCACGTCCAAGGGCTTATGTGGTTTGTTTTTGCAGCTCTGGGACTTAAAATCCGTTTAATAGCACAAAATCTGTATCCTACTATTCAGACTGACCTCTTCATGAGAACTGGAACTGTATTTGGAGAATACAGTTCTTGCTGTAGATCAGAGTTTGGTAAGAGGTCACATCTGGAGTGCTGTGTGCTCCCCAGGGCTCCTGAGCACAAGAAATGCCCTCCTGAACTTACCTACAGGAGGGAGCCCAGCAAAGGACTGAAGGTGATTAAAGAATTGGAACATCTGATGAACAGGGCAAGGCTGACAGAGCTGGGGCTGTTCAGCCTGGAGAAGAGAGGATTCGACAGGGAGTTTATGAATGTGGATAAAAATCTGATGAGGGAATCAAGGAGCTGGATTCCTGGCTCTTCTCAGTGAAGCTCAAAGACAAGAGGCAACAGACAGGAACTAAAATGTGCAAATTCCCATTTGAATACAAAAAAGTAACTCTTAATCAGAACACCTCTCTTAATCAGTGGTCAAACACTGTAGCACGTTACTGAGAAATGTTGTGGAGTCTCCGCCTTTGGAGGTACCCAAAACCTGTCTGAACAGGGCCCTGGAGAACCTGTGACCTTGCCTAGAGCAAGGGGTTGGAGAGGACAATTGCCAGAGATGCCTTCTAGTCTCAGGTATTGCTTAAGAACATAATGTCAAGAAAGTAAATCTACAATATTTTTAACTTATTGGACAGACAAGGATATTTGCTGTTTTATATATAAACCTGTTAGATGTCTAAGTAGAAAAACACTGAATTCAGTTGTGCCTAAGAAAATTACATATGTACAAAATACGAACACTGCATGTATTTTATTCTTTAAAAACAGTGTTAGCCATGAATTTTAATGGGCTCTCTCTCTCTCTCTGTCCTTGTGACAGAATTGCTCACTGCAACCACCATTTTCAGCCTCAGTGCAGGAGAAGCCACATCTTTCTTGTTGTGACAGGTGGTACCAATCACACTATGGGGCTTCCTTGCCCCAGCTCGAGCTCTGCTTCCATGGCCAGCAGCAAAAAGTCTTGTCCAAAAGTGAAAGGGGCAACTTTTGCAGTTGTACCTTGAAACAGAAGCACTCAGCCAAATTTTCTCCAGTAGCATATCCAGAACCTTTTGAGGGCTTTAATGTGTGAGCACGTTTTAACAAATTAATAGCTGGCAGACTGAAGCTGACTTGAGGCTGTTCCTCAGGTCAAAAAAGAAGGTCAGAAACTGAAGAACTGCTGTGGTTATAACGTACACAGGAATGACTGACACAAAAGAACAGGAGCTGCCAGGTCCAGAGACATGGTCACAAGGAAAATAACAAATGATACTCAGGAAAAAACATAAGCTGTAGGAAGCTAGCTGATACAGGCTAGGAAGACTAATTCTGACACTAAAAACTAGGTAGTCCTGTGTAGGAGAAGGGCAAGGATAGAAAACTTTTAAAATAAAAATCATGTGCTTTTTCTTTGTTTTCCCTAAGGGTGGTGGAGTGTTTTCATAATTCTATGACTAATTTTTTAGTTCTGGATCTCAACCCAACTCTGCAATTACCTAAAACTTTCAGTATTTTTAGTAAGATTACTATATGGGCGTTTTCAGCCAAGTTAGTCACACGCATGAACTCTTATTTTTTGCTTAATATCCATTATTCATGGAGGTTTAGTAAAATGGTTGAGGAGGCAAACAAAGAGTTAATGGTTCCTTCAAAAATGAAAAGAACCATATAATTGATGTGATAGGTCAAACCTTACCCAGAACTAAAACAGAAAATAAAAATTGTTTTTACAAAAAAAAAAAAANTGCCAGTTCTTTCCTTAATTATCCACTAGTAATGTGATTTTGATATTAGTCATGTTGCCTTTTAGATCAATCTTTTAATTTTTGTAAGGTCATTTTTATAACTGATAGAATTCTTACAGTTAATTGTATTTTCTAATTTTCATATTTTTTCTCTTCTTTCTTACTTCTTCAACTCCAAACATTCTTTTGAAGTCTTTTAAATCTATGAAGCTCTATAAGTACCTTTTTCTCATATTCATATTGAAGTAACTCAGTTGTGTTGAATCTTGTAGAGTTTTATTGGGTATTGTAATGAATGAAAATCTTGTCAGATGCACGCAAATATTTTCCATAACACTAAGAATTGTTATGGTGTGTAATAAATAACTTTATGAGTAAATAGCACAATTCTCACTCTGAAGGTGTTAGAAACATATTATTGGACGAAGCAGTAGTAACTTACAGTAGAGTATATCTTGGCAAAGCTACCTTATGGATTTAGTTGCTATGTAGCAGAGATTTATTAATTTCAGGCTTTATTATTTTTGGTATTTAATACTATTTCTAGCAAACCTATTTCCAATTAAAAGGAATAATTACAAGGGAAGTTTCCCATTCAAAGTCTTTATAGGTACTTATTTCATTGCTTCTTGTATAAAAAGCTATGCTTCAGGCCTGTAAAATTTGAATGTCAAACTCATTTTATCTGTATTTTAGTAAAATATGATCCTTATTTTTGGTTGCATTCACAACTTACATATTTATCATTATGATATCCTATATTCCCTTGCTAAAATTCTTAGCAGGGAGCTGATTGAACAACATGGGAATTCAGAATACAGAAAAAAATGTGATAATATGTAAAGTCTTTTGGTGCTGGCTGTGCTGTTACAATTTTTCCCCACTAGCCTCTGGAGACTATAGAGCTTGGGACAATCCTCTCAGTTATATTTGGTTCTCCCTCCATCTCAAAACACAAGCCATAAAGGAGAGTGATGGGACCACAGAAGACCTCTGTCTCCCTCACTCCCACATGATTAAATAGAAAGCACAGCCTTCTCAGCTTGGCTGTCAAGGGGAAGAATTTTGTATAATGAATTCAAGACCCTGGTATTTTTGTGATGTGAATAAATCCCTCACAGCAGGAAAAGATTTTGCTTGATTGTGTTTTTTCCTTGTTGACAGGTTTCCAAAACCACACTGCTGTTTTGTTCATAGGCATGTTCTGAGCCCATTAATTAATCCATCTTTGCTCATAGTGCAGCCGTGCTGAGATGCTCCAACCTTGTACATGGCTCCATACAAGCCCACAATAAACAGCTGAAGGTCTTCTTTCCTCCTCTGAAATTACATGAAGTGAATTTGTCCAAAAGTTGGAAGGGCACAAGGCAAAGTAGGCAATAGATGTGATCATGGCCTGTTCAGGTTTAAGCCCATTTTTGTGGGTAACCAAGGGAGTGGAGATGGGGTTTGGCATCTGGTTTTGGCACGTGCCCAGAGGAAAGACAGCCCTTCTGTCCCAGGTGCATGTGCTGCTAGCAGGAGCTAAAGTACAGGTCACTGGGACACTGTTGTGGCCAGGTGGAGACAGTGTGGGTCTGGTATATATCATGGTTCATCTTCATATAATCTTCATTTTGGTCCAGTAGACAAACAAAATCAGACTGAAAAATAAATTGAATGGATTATGCATGCTAGCTGTCTAATACACACCAGTATTTTGTCATCTTTAGTGCAGAGACAATTTAAGGAGGAAAGCGAGGCAGGATGAGGAGAGTGATGGCTTGATTTTAATCACAGATGTTTTCTCTCCACTGCCAGGTGAACTTGGCAAGTTAAACCTAGGGTGTTGAGCTGGCTGGGTAATTTGTTCTACACAGAGCTGGGTAATTTGCTCTACACAGAGCTGCAGGCCTGTGCCAGGAGTTGTGATGGAGGGAAAGTGGATTCAGAGGGGCTGGACCAGTAACAGCAGGGGTAGAAGTTTAACGAGGAGGATGAAGTAATCTCAATCCTCAGTGAATCTAGGCTCCAGAAAACAGAACACCTTAATTTACCAGGAAAAGATAAGTTATGAAATGTATTAGAGGTATTAATTGGATCAGACCTTGTGTTGCTACACCCTGGGAACCAGTCCCTCCTCTGCCAGCAAGAGATGAGTACCTGAACCCACACAGGGGTCCTTTCCTTTTGCAATTACTTGATTTAGAGTGAGAGTTTGACTTATGCATTGCTTTGGTGTTAAAAGATGTTTCTAGCATTTAAAGCAAACAGAAAATTTCTTGGAACTTACAAAATCCTTAAAAAAGAAAACATTGGTTTTTCACAGATTAATAGAAAGGAAATAGTGATTCTTCCTTAACTAAAATAATCAGACTACAGAAGACTTTTTTTTTTTTTTTAATATGTTCTGCTATGGTAAACTTCATGTTTTCTTGAATATATTTTTGGATAAAGACTTTTGTAAATTTGAAGAGATTAGGGATTGGTTGGGTTGCAAAATGTTCTTTGCAAGGCATAATGTGGGACTAGCTCTTGTTTCAGGTCAAACATTAGTATAAAATAAGGTTTTGTTTGTTTGCCCATTTTTGTGGCAATGACAATGAATGTGGAGTCTGTAAGAGAGAAATTATGTGGCTTGGGTTACTTTACCTTCAGCAAATGCTTTCTTAGTGTCTATTATCCTGAAAAGTATATTTCAGATTCATTTCAAATCATGTTAACCGCCTCATCATGTAGCTCTGCTGCATGATGATCCATAATGTAACTGGTGTAATAAAGATGAAAATTTTTAAAGTCCACCTCTCAAGAACAATTACTAGAAGACTATACCCTCTCTCACTTGCATATTGGCCAGTTGTTATAATTTCTGCTTGATGGTGAAGCTCGTTTTTCCCGGAAACCTCCAAGTTCCTGTGGATCACACAAGCTGCATGTAAAGGATATACTAGTCCTAAATGGCCATCTGTCTGTTCCTTTGCCCAGCCAGTTCAGCCAGGTTTCCTGATAAAGGCTGCATGGAGTATTAGCAGGTCCAGCTGGATTCCTGCATAACAGTATCAGGACCTGGCTGACATGCTTATATTTTGCTTCTGAAGACAGTATCAGCAGGAGAGGGACTGTAAGATTCTGGTTTTGGAAGTCAGTAGGAGAAGTGACTGAATAAGGACTGAGGCTACTTGGTTGAAGACATGCATCGGTTCTCAACTAAGTGATTGTGCTGTCCTTATTTCTCATTCACTAAAATGTCCTAGAACTGTAGAGTATGCTGAGTTGCAAGGAACCCTCAAGGATCATTGGATCCTGGCCCTACACAGAACACCCCAAGAGTCACCCCCGAGGTGTCTGAGGGTATTGTCCAAACACTTCTTGAACTCTGTGTGGCTTGGTGCTGTGACCACTTCCCTCAGGAGCCTGTTCCAGTGGCCAGAAACCTTCTGGGTGAAGAACCTTTTCCTAATATCCAAGCTAAACCTCCCCTGACACAGCTTCAGGCCATTTCCCTGGCTTCTGTCGCCAGTCACACACAGCAGAGTTCAGTGCCTGCTCCTCCTCTTCCCCTCACAAGGAAGTTGTAGATGCAGTGAGGTTTCCCCTCAGCCTCCTCCAGGTTGAACAGACCAAGTGACCTCAGCTGCTTCCCACATGGCTTCCCCTCAAGGCCCGTCTCCATCTTTGTTTCCCTCCTTTGGACTCACTCTAGTAGTTAAAATATCTTTTTTTCACATTGTGGCACCCAAACCTGCCCCCAGCACTGGTGGTGAGGCTGCCCCAGTGCAGAGCAGAGGGGACAATCCCCTCCCTTGCCTGGCCGTGCTGTCCCTGATGCCCCCAGGACACGCTTGGCCCTCCTGGCTGCCAGGGCACTGCTGGCTCCTGTTCAACTTGCCATGGACCAGGACTCCAGGGCCCTTTCCATGGCACTGCTCTCCAGCCTCTCATTCCCCAGTCTGTCTGGACATGCAGGGCTGCCCCATCCCAGGGGCAGAATCTGGCACCAGCCCTTGTTGAACTTCGAATGGTTGGTAATGGCCAATTCCTCCAATTGTTGAGATGTCTCTGCAGGGCCACTTTGCCCTCCAATTATGTGTCATTGTCAAACCTAGAATTTCTTTGAGTGCTGTGTCTAATGTATAATATGTTGGTATAAGTTTAATTTGATTTTTAAAATTTCTTCTTTTCAAAGGGCTAAAATATCCAATAATATCAAGAACAGGAATGCCAGAAAAAAATTCTTTTATCTTCTACTGAATTCTTCGTTGGAGGGGCAAACTTTCTAAGGCAAGGTCTGGTTGTCAATCCATATGCTGCTTAGGAGCAAATCTCTCCACACAAAAAAAATAGTTCTGCATTTTATGCTTTACCTCAGAAGAGTTCTTTTTTCTTTAGCAACTGCAGCATTACAAATGAATCTTGGAGCAAACACCTAAGGAGGAGTTCTGGAATTTCAGGTACAGTGTTATTCTCAGTGATATCACTACAGTAATTTCAGGCAGCTTCCAGCTCAGCATGATGCATTTTGGAATTATTTTTCTGACACAGTGAACCTAGATTTGAAAAGCGGTGGACTTGCAAACCAAAGCTTGAGACCTTATATTTTTGAAAATTTGTTTCTTCTCAGCATCACTCTATCTTCAGGACAAATAATAATGTGAAATGATTCTTACCTTTGATTGGGAGCCTAATGAGGGAAATAGGAAATCATTTAGGGTCAAACAACAGCATGAAGGTATCTGCCACAGTGCAACACTAACACTCCTATGGGACCTGCTAGGAGTGGGCAAACCTGACTGCACAGAGTGAAATTGCAACTGGCCCCTGGGCTTCCTGCCAGCCAGTGCAGCCTGGCTGCTCTCTGGGAGCAAACACTAAAATCTGACTGATTTTGTTCCATTTACAAGATGGTGCCCTCTCTTGCCAAAGTCCAGGTTCTCAGGAAAAACATTTATTTACCGCTTAGGCAATTTTGTAAAAGCAAGTGGGTTCTACAAACAGAATAAAACTTGTCACCAGGTGAGTGTTATTCAGCTAGTTCTGTTATCACTGGTGTGGAACCCTTTTTTTCCTAGCATTACTCCATCTCACCTTACTCGTTTACATATTAACTGAATTAATTAGAAGGGAAAGGTTTGAGCCAGCTGGATTTTACTCTAACTGGATTACCTCACAGGAACATGCAATCCATCAGATAGGCTAAAGAAAACACTTTGCTGGGTCATAGTCTTGCTACAGCCCAGCCCATCTAAAATCCTGTATGAGATCAGTGAAATCTCTAAGTAGATTACATGCTTACCATTGTAATGGGGGGAGATGTTCTGGCAACAAAACTTTGCAACCCGCTGCTCTTGCCTCAGCCAGCCACGCTGCCAGAAACAGGTGGTGAGGACTTGTGCTCTTTAGTCATTTTAGAGCATTCCCTATCTAAAGGCAGGGCACATTTTGGTTAAAAAATGGGATATACCTACTTTGGGTTTATGGACAGCTGTTTTATTGTTTTGAAATACTTTCAGGGGTGAAGGTATTTTCTATTCTTCAGTCAATACAAGCAAAATGTCTAAGGTATGAATGATGAAACACCCACAGATGTAACCACGTTGGCAAGTGGAAATCAGTCAACATTTCAGCCGGTTGCTGGTCTGGGATTTCCACTCCACTGGGGAAAACCCTGTTCTGGCTCTCCAGCTACACCAACCACAGTGAATGAATTCATGTGAATCATTAGCCCATTTTACTAAATTGCCCTTAAATAACTCCTACCAGCTGCACACTGCTCGGCATCACACCTCAGAGTCTATGGAACTGCTGTCTGCTGTGGCATGGAGAGGGTCTGAAAGCCTCTGCACCACATGGGGCTCTTGCAGCTGCAGTGGGGATTTGCTCCTTTATTTCTGGTTGGAGACTGGATGTGCTGTGCCCAACTGGGAGCATTCAATGGCAGTTTTTATCCTCTTGCCTCCAGGCCTGTCAAGGAAGCAGCTTCTTTGTGCGGCAGAAATACAAATTATGTGTTTCTATTTCAGCTACCCAGAATATTCTAATATAATATAGTGAGATTTACCAAGAAAATACATTTCTAAAATATTAGAATAATCTCAAGAATACTCCCACCCTACCCCTCACCTCCTTTAAATGCAGAGCACTACATTTTGGGGTAATCTGGAGCAATGAGAAGAGAGGCAGAAGACCTGCTTATAGCTTGCTGGAGCAACTTCATGGAATAACATCACTCTGAAATGTACAATTGCAACACAATGGTTTATAAAGAGAACAGAGTACACAGGAACTGTTTAAAAATGGAAAAAATGTGATTTTTCACTGTGTTCTGGAATAGCTTTCAAAAAAGTATTTCATTGAAACCAAACAGCCTGGAAAGTGCTTTGGAATTTTATTCAGAAGAAAACGGAATTTTTTGGCTTTTATTCAGCTCAAAATAAAGTCATGCTACAAAAGGTGAGACAATTTCTTAACTAGAATTTACATACTTTGTATGGTTGTTGTTGTATTGTTCACGTCCTACTTAAGTTGCAGAAACAGGATGTGAGGACCATTGCAAGTTTTTTTAACAGGTACAAGGAGATTTTATTCCTCCAAACATTCAGATTTTCTAGTCCTCTTCTTTTATTATTTTTTCCAGCTGCTGAGAGGTTTTCTGCTGATTTTCTGTTGAAAGGGAAATTCCACTTAAATGTGGAAAGAAGGGAAGTCAGAATGGGAAGCCAATACCAGATTAAAGAATAGGTATCTTGTCAGTATTACACATGTGGCAGGGAAGGAGTACAATTCTTCGTAAGCAGCTGCTCAATTGGAGACATAGTGTCAAGCTCTATTCTTCCAAAATAATGAGAGTTTGCATGTAGGACTTCAACACAGTGTGACTTATCTTTCTTCTGCATGAAATCCTTTGGATTCATCCACTGTAGAATTTCAGCTTTGTGATACAATCTCAATTACATTTTGACAGGCAAAGAAATGTCATAAAGCCTCACCCTCTTTTCTCCCCTTCTGAAACAGTCCTTGTGAAGGGTGTCTTGGCTGAACACCAGCTGGTAACTCAGCCCCACCCAGCCACTTGCTCATTCCCCCCACCAGTGGGATGGGTGAGAGGACAGGAAGAGTGAAAGTGAATAAACTCAGGGGTTAAGATACAGACACCTTAACAGGGAAAGCAAAAGCTGCATGATTAATTCACTGCTTCCCGTGGGCAGGAATGTGTCCAGTCACCCCCAGAACAGCAAGTCCCCAACATACACGGTGGTCACTTGGGAAAACAAACACCACCACTCTGAACTTCTCACCCCTTTCCTCCTTCGTCCTCCAGCTTTGTATGCTGAGCATGCCACCATATGGAATGGGATACCCCTGCAGTTTGTGGGCAGCTGCCTCTGCTGTGTCCCCTCCCAGCTCCTTGTAACCACTCCCAGCCTCCTCGCTGGTGGGGTGAGGTGTGTGCACTGCTCAGCAATAATCAAAACACCTCTGTGTTATCATCACTTTTTTCAGCACAAATCCAAAGCACAGCCCCATACTGTGAAGAGAACAACACCATCCCAGTAACTAAAAGTAATCTGGAATGAAGGTTTCTCTGGCACTTATCAGATTGTGCTTATGAGATGTGATTCAAAGCACACTCATTCTTGAATCTGTATTACTTCACCTGGCAGCCTATTGCTATGGACATTGGTAATTGGAATTAACATATAATTCAAAGTGAAGATATGCAATATCCTACTTCCTGACATTAATTGGGACAAACTCCTTGAAGATGCCCAAATTCCTTCTGTCTTTCATTTGGAGCTCAAGCATTGGGTCACCTTTTTCTGCCCAGGTTTCCAACTTTGGTTTCAGGCAGCCATGCACCACCCCACTGCTGCTATGGAGATGCTGCAGTGGCAGTGGTGTAACACACACAAGAACCCTCCCTTGTCCCACTTCCCCTCCTCACACACATCCCTCTCCACAGTGGAGGATGCCTGAGTGTGTAGATTCTACAGGGGTCTCTGCACAGCAGCCTTGCTTTTGGCAGCTGCTGTACCTTAGAGTAGCCACAAAGAGCGATCAAATCTTCAGAGATACTCGTATATAGCACTGGATTATCCAAGATGAGCTGTGCTGCCTTGGAAAAGGTACCATTGCACTGCACAGCTGGGTTTATGTAATGGGCTATTGTTTCTGAAATCACACACTAAATGTGCTTGCAGACCTTTTGTATGATAAGGGTGGCTCCAGTGAAACAAATCTGTGTTCCACATCTTTTAAAATCTCCCTCTGTAGACTCTCAGTTGATGGAGCACAAACACTCTAAATCTGCGCTGAAATGGAAAGCCCAGATTCCTCATCAGGAGGATTTTCTGTTTGTGCTCTTTGCTGGTCTTGTTTTTCCTAAATATTTTCTCTGATACCAATTCAATATATATCATAATCTACATGGAAACTTTTTCCTCCCTGGACACCTCAAACATTCAACAAATAGTACACATAATCAACAACATATCAACCAATTGCCAAAAGCTGACTATTATTCTGCATGATCAAATCACAAAATCTCCTGTGTCTGTCTCCTATCTGGGGCATGAATTTAAAAGGCAGCTGTATTCTGACTTCTATTCATTTGTTTGGAGCATTGCACAAGCCATGCTAACAATTACATAAATCAGCCTTTGTTTAATGTTAACTGATAGTCTTTATTGATCACTGGCCAAACTTCTTTTTGAATCGTCTGTATTTAGTTCTGTATTTAATAACTCTTCTGGGTGCTATTATAAAAGCCTGACAAATAAAATCCTTTAAAAGAGCCATTTTACAATGTCCTTCCTCAAAACTCAGCTCATTGCATTGATTTCCAAAACCACAGAAACATTCTTTAAATGAGTATGAATTAAATGGAACATCAGGGCTTTGTTTGATCTTTGCCTAATTTGGTGTATTGTGGGAGCAGTGTCATTACCCACTGACCCTCCCCATCATTGGGATAGCCTCAGTGCACACTGGTGCCCTTGCCAAGCCAATTGCATGTCTGTGACCATGCTCTCCCAGGTTCTTTCTCCTGTTCCACATTGTGGAACACAGGGACAGGATGGATTAATGGCTCATCATTTTTACTATTGTTATTTATTGCTGCCTTGCTGTGTGGGCAAAACAGATGCAGAGAGATTTAGAATACAAACACCGGCTAAGCCATGCAAAGCTGCTTGTGGATCCCTGAGTCAGCAGCATCCTGCTCTGTGTCTGGATGTTGGGGGAGAGGGCAGCCCTGCAGCCTAGTGACACATTGCTCCACAGCTCTGCAAGCTGGGCACATGGGTCCACACGTGCCCTTACTCCTTAGAGTGGTCCTGCTGCAACTTCACCCACTGAGCTGGCAGCAGGGATGGAGTGGGGGACTGCTGCTAGGTCACCATTTATCTTGTCTGATGCAGTGTCAGTTAAGTGATCTCAGTCAAATATTGTTGAAAAAGGCCTTTCACAGTCTGTGAGGAAATGGATCCCATCTGTCTCTGAGCAGTGACATGCCTCATCTTTGCTTATGTGACGGATTCTTTTTCATAACAGATGTTATGTTAGCTAGGCTTGCCAGCCAGAAAGATTTTAGTGGTTTCAAAGGGACTGGGATAGCTCTTTGCTCAGCTGAGTGGGTTTGTCTACCATAAGCAGGATTTAATTAGTTTTGAAGACAACGAAAAAGAGCCAGGGAAATAGTACCTTTATTCCTGCTCAATAGGAACAGTCTGATACACATTGGGTCTGCTGAGCTGTTTTAATGAGATTGCACTTGCATGTGAGATTTGATCCTAGGGCACTCTTGACCCATCAGCTTTAAACTGGTTGCCAATGGCCAGTTACTCATAAAGATGAACAGCTGCAGTTTATTCCAAGCCTGGAAATAAATGAACTCCTTCCAATTTACTGAGCTTCCTCACTTCTTCCATCACTCATCTCTGGCAGAAGTGATAGTGTCAGGACTCCATTGACATTTTCCATGTCTCTTGCCACAGATGTCCTCAGCACATTAGAGGTGTTTTGAGAGAGTTGTGGTGAAAATAATTAGACCAGAATAGAAGAATTTACTTTGGGAAGCATCTTTAAATCACTGAGTTCAACCACTCATGCAGAACTGCCAAGTGCATGAGTAAACCATGTCCCTGGACTTATAGTTTTGTCCTTCCAATACACATTTGTGGGAGTATTGATTTCCAGTGTATTCTTTATTCTACATCAGTATTTTCAAGGAATTGAATGTTTCTGAATGACTGAGGTCTTCTATTCTTTCAAAGGAATTCTGTATATTCCCCATTTAGGCAAGGGTATATTGTTCTTGGCATTCAGGTAGGATAGACTTGGTTAAGTTCTGTCTGTATCTCATTTATATTGATGTCACTTGGAGTAAACTTATTGAGTGGTCAAGTTTGGCACTTCGCACATCATAGTTTTCTAGAACTATTGTGCAAAGTGCTGGGGATAACATACAGATGTAGAAAAAAATTGCATTTAGCTTTTATTTCTTTGGTACATAATCTGGGATCCAAATCCATCCCTGTGTATCAGGTTTTTGTGGCTTGTTAAGAGTGTGTTTTGGAGATAGAAAACAGCAGCTTGTCTTATACTGCAGGTCCATTTCCCTTACTGATTGCTAAAAGTAAGAAACTGGGGCAAGAAATTATTTGTTCTTCCTATTTATAATTTTATGCTAAAGAGACAAGCAACTGTGCTAGTGCTTGTTTGTGCAGGCCATGCAGTCTCATCCTGCTTCTTTTTAAACAGCTCAGACCAACTCTGTGAATGATTTGGAAGCACTCCTGGAAGCTCTGTTGTGTGAGCAGATATGAGGAAGGCACTCACCAGCCATCTCCGCAGGACTGTGCTGTCCCCAAACCTGGCTGTCCCATCCTATGTCCCATTCCAGCTCCTCATGGTGAGAAGAATGCTGGTATCAGCAGGGAAAAATTGCCTTTTTTTCTGGCACCGTTTTGACCAGCATTTCCCGTAAGCTGGGCAGACTCCATTCCGCAGATCTGCTCGATTCCAACTCGCCTGCTTTGGAACCAGATTGTCACTGACCTACAACTTTCCTGTCTGTGGCCCAGCTTGGCTGCTTTCTTCACTGCTGCCTGCCCTGGCACCCCACAGCTGCCTTTCCATCCGCATGGTAACACACCTTACCCCACAGCAACACATTCAGTTCATAGCAGTTATCAGCTCATTTATTCCTTTGTGGAAAAATCACTGTAACCTGATGTGCTCCCTGTGATATTTAGCAGCTTTACCTGGAGAAAGGAGCAGGGAAAGAAGAATTAAGAGAGCATTTCTCTCTGCAAGGGCAGATATTATTGCCTTTTGCATACACTTTTCATTTCCCCCAGCTAATGCTGGAACCAGCCAAAAGAATTCCTTCTTATGCCAACTTGAGTACATTAAGAAGTGATTTAATGCAGTGCTCAAGTTTGGCCAGAGCTGTTTTGATTTAGTAATGTCTCTTACAAACACATGCCAAAGTATCTAGTTTTCTAGTAATAATTTTAGCCCTGGCAATATGACTTTTAGAACAAATACCAGGTTTTTAAATCTGTCATGAATGTGTTTGCAATTAGTTCACTTTATCCTTCAGATTTAAGAAGAGGATTTACTTAAAATGACACAACTATGTGTTGGACAGGAAACAAGTTGATCTATATAGCAAAATAGGGCTTTGCTAATGAGGGAGAAAACAAGTGATTGTCTAATGTAGGATGTACAGAAATGTATCTTTATAGAAAATTATTCCTTCTAGCACTTTTTTAAACTCACAATACAGCTGAGCATTATGATCTTTCTGCACATCTAATTTGAAGTGATTCTTTAACACATTATTAGAGATTAAAAGTGTGAAAAATTCAAGAATCACTCAGATTGGGGTTTTGGCTAGGTAACTTTAATCTGAAAAATTCAGGGTCAGTTCCTGAGCATCGAATTTTTTGGTTTTGGGTATATTGCCAACTACCTCAACAAGGGAAGGTTCCTACTTCTTTATTTTCATTTCTTCTTATTTCAGTGATTATAAAGTAAGGAAGAAGTTTCAGGAAAACATTCTTTGTGGGAAGTAAGTAACTTCTGGCAAGAGTAAAATGTAATTTCTTAACAGGCATTTTGGAGCAATAAAGTTATCCAGCAGCCTATTAATATCTAACCTACTATCACTGTGTCCTTGACTGTGGTTTTGAATAATGTCTGCCTCTGAATCACTTTTTGTCCCTTTTCTTTCCTTGCTTTCCTCCTCCACCCTTGTGCAGTCCCTTTGCAAATCATGCATAAATTCTCAGTCCAGGACACAAAGTCAAATCCATGTCTCGTAAACAGCACAACTCTCCAAGATTTTCCCTTTATTAGGGAAAAATGTTAGAGGCCCCTGAATAGCCAACACACAAAATATAAATTCCTGCTGAAATAACTGTATGTTCAGGAACACAGTTTAGTTACTGCTGGTGTCTGTGAATGTAATTTTCCCTCATACACTCTTGTCTGCTATTGTAACATGAACACTGTAAAGATTTGGGAAGGTGTTTCTTGAATACACTGTTTATTTAATTATTAAAATTTAATTATAAAAAATTAGGAGTTTGCTGAGTAACCTCTTTAAAACCGTGTCTATTTTCACAGAGGAGTCTCAGTTTGGACAGCAGCCAGTCTATTAATGCAGGAAACTGGTCAGCTTGTGTAGAATATTTGCTAGTCCCTGCAAGATTCAAGTTTCACTAAAATGTTTTCAGTACATTGATTGTAATACTGCTGAAGACCTCACATTTTCCTTTTTTTATTTAGTCACAAAAAAGTACACATTTTATATGTCAGCAAAGTTTACAGTAAAAGCATCACATACTTAGATTCTGTCTTAGTCTGCTATATCTGGTCGTCTTGGTGTATTTGTTCTATTTACAGCAACCACAGATATTTCCAAAAACCACTTATATTGACAGGAAAAATACTGCAAGTATATATTCTCGGTGAAGTATCAAAAACTTTTACATTTCACTTAGAATGTAAAATCAGCAATTAAATGTGTCTAGCAGTTTTCATACACTGATGAGGAGGCAGAGAGCAGTAGGAACTGCAATGTGACCTCCCTTTCTTGCTCCAAATGCCAACCTCCACTTTATATATTAAGAAGCCTGTTACAGTTTTAAAAATGATGTAACAGGGTCTGTGCAATGCAAACCACATGAGATGACCCATTACAGCTGCAATTTGTCAATCAGTCATATTGCTCATTCACATCTACTCTGATGGAACTGGAATCAGCTCATATAAACCTTAAGCTCAATTCCCTCCCCAGGAGCAAATTTGCCCCCTTCTTCTAGTGACTCATAGGAGAGCAACTTCAGGCTCTTTGAGCAGAGCCTGAGATTTCTGCACTGAAGAAGCATCCCAATCTTTGGGACTACCTTCAGTCCAAGAACACATACTTTCTATGTGTATTTGGCCCTGGAAAGCTGCTTTTTAAAAGAGGCCGTGCTTGTGCGTATGTGCAACAGGTCACTATTGAACCCTCATCTCCTTGATATCAACTGAGACACCCAGCTAGTGCAAACCTTTATGAATTTAAAGACAGGCTAGCTCAGCAATGCAATGAAGTGGAATGGTAAGGCATAATCTGTTTTCAACATAACATTCTTCATATTCCCATATATCTCAGCTGCATCTTTATGGAATAGCATATCAACTTTTCAATCCAGCATTCTATCCGACATAAGACTTGGACAATGCTGTCAGGTACATAATATGATTCTTGGAGTTCTCTTGTGCAGGGCCAGGTGTTTGACTTCAATGGTCTGTGTGGGGACCTTCCAGTTGAGGCAATTCTTTGATTCTGTGATTTACTTGGTGTTATCATATGGTGGCAGCTCCCTGTCTTGTGATTCAGAACAAATTCTGTTCAAATTCTGTTCTGTTTTAGCTGAGATTCAAATGCTTTTACACCTAATAGAAACAAAAAATTTTCTTACTGATTGATACCTTTTGGGTAATAATCTTTAAAAAAATTAACAAGGTGTTAAAACCACTTTGAGATACAAGAAAGGAAGAAAGGAAGAAATGAAGAGGTGAAGGGGTGAAAATTTTTATCAAAGTAATGCAACTGGAGAAAAACATGCGCACTTCTGGGTATGAAACTGCCCCCATTATGCTCTGAAGAAGCAGCTGAAAAAGATTTTTCATATCCTAAACTTTACGGGTTGTTGTTCAGTTTCCTTTCTTCCAAGTGTTAGTTGCTACATTTATGAACACTGACTCTCTTATCATTCTAGACCATCATCATGACACTGCACTAGGGACCCAAAATTTAACATATGAGATGGATCTCTCAAATCTAGTGGAAATACAAGGAATACCTCCATGCATCCCAGATATCTTGAATTAGATTTGCATAAAGGACAGAAGACATTTTAATCTCATTTTTGTGTCTCTTGTTTAAAACACAAATTTAAATTCAGTGATTACTTACCTGTCCAGATAGAGAAATCACTAGTAGGTCCTAATTAAAGGTAAATTTGGAGGGCTGTTGCTTCAGTAAGGAATAAAAAATACACTCACATCAGCCATAACAGAAAAAATTTTATGCTGGTCAGTGGAAATAAATCCAGTTGGAAGCCAGTCACTAGAGGTGTTTCCCAGGGGTTCAGTATTGGGACCAGTCCTGTTTATTACTTCCATTGATGATCTGGACGAGGGGACTGGGTGCACCCTCACTCGCTTTGCAGATGATACCAATTTGGGTGGCAGTGTTGCTCTGCTGGAGGGCAGGAAGGCTCTGCAGAGGGATCTGGACAGGCTGGATCATGGGCTGAGGCCAATGGGGTGAGGTTCAACAAGGCCCAGGGCCAGGTCCTGCCCTTGGGTCACAACAGCCCCAGGCAGGGCCACAGGCTGGGACAGAGGGGCTGCAAAGGACCTGGGGGTGCTGGTGACAGCAGCTGAACATGAGCCAGGCTGTGCCCAGGTGGCCAAGAAGGCCAATGGCATCCTGGCCTGGATCAGCAATGCTGTGGCCAGCAGGAGCAGGGCAGGGATTGTCCCCCTGTGCTGAGCACTGCTGAGGCCACACCTTGAGTGCTGTGTCCAGCTCTGGGCCCTGAGTGCAAGAAAGACACTGAGGGGCTGGAGAGAGTCCAGAGAAGGGCAATGGAGCTGGGGAAGGGTCTAGAAAGTAAGTCTTACAAGGAGCTGCAGAGGTAGTTTGGGTTCTTTAGTGTGAAGAAAAGGAGGCTCAGGGTGACCTTACCACTCTCTACAACTGCCTGAAAGGAGGTTATAGCCAGATGGGGGTCAGTCTCTTCTGCCATGTCTCAAGTGAAAGGCTAAGAGTAAATGTCTTTAAATTGCATCAGAGGAGGTAGGAAAATGACTGGGGCTAAAATCAGAGAAAACATGGAAGCAGTATTCACATTCTAGCCAAAGTTAATACAGAAATTATAGGGTGAAATGTAGATGCTACTCTCTGAATGGGATTACCCACTCCCCAAGTGCAACCACTTCACAGTGAACATGATGCATGAAGAGTGACTCAAGCACTCCTTAAATCCAAAACCAGTATAAAAGCAAGTTAAAAATGGGAAGAAGTAAAAGAAAACTACATCATAACTTCTGGGATTGGTCAACAAGGGTGAACCTGTCTTCTTCCCCATGGGGATGCCTATTGGGTAAGAATTGCAATTCATCCTTGCTGAATTATTATCAGAACATTTTATTGGTGATTAGAACTTGCCTGCATATTGCTTTGAGTATATTTTTGCAGCCAGATACTATCACCATCAATCTTTGAACTTTAACATGTCAAAATTTTCTATTATATTAATAAAGCATGTATTCTGTAAACTGTGAGCATGAGTCCTTCGCAGGCTCCAGCAGTTGCTGGCAGCAGGTAACAGTCTCCACTGTGGAGACCCAGGAGTCTCTCTTATGCTGTTGTTGTGTGTCCCAGAACAAGCTGAACTCCCCCCAAATACAGGTGGGGTCACCATCTCTGGAAGTGTTCAAGAGGTGGCATCTGAAATGGTGGATGTGGCATCTGAAATTCAGAGAGAAAACCTTTCTAAAGTCAATATAGATGCAGATTAGAAGTTTCAGGCTAGACAGTGTGTATTCTAGCCCTTTGCATCAAATCCCAAGGAAAATGGAATTTGTTTGAGAAATACATCAAAACCCACTACAGTCAGGGCAGACTCTGAAGATACTGCTGTTAATTCTGATACTTCCTCAAAGCACTGTGCATACAAGACATGGCAACATATACATTGGTGTAATTAACTTCTGAATCTAGGAAACTGTAAATCAGTACAGGATTTAATCTGCGTGTAGTTAAAGGGAAACAAATAGAAAATTTGTGCAGTGGATATGCTGCAGGACATTTCATTGTGAGGTGTCAGCAATCAGAATAGTGTGCATCTTTTGGTGATGATTATTATGCACAAGAGTTTATTTTGCCTGAGTAGCTATTTTCAAAGTACAGAGAATGAATGTGAATGTATGGATGTGTGTGTAACTACACAGGCACTCATAAGCTGAAATCATGATATTTCAGACAACAGAAAAAGCAGTATAAAATTAAGGCTTATTCCATTGCAACCTTATTCTGTGCCTGCTAACATCTGTGTGTGCTGGTTTCCACGTGCCTACAGCAATCCAAGCTTATCCATTGGAGTAAAGCTCTCAGTTCTGCATGGCAGCACAGTTCCTCCTTTATGGCAAGCTGCTCACTGTGTGGGGCTCTCACAGGCACAGCAACCCTAAGCAGACAGCAAGAGCAGTATTATTAGGCTGGAAACCTGTGTTTAAAAATATAAATATACAGTTATTTCCTGGTAAAACTACCATCAGATGGTATCTGTAATTAAAACCTCTCTTCCAACATCCATCCCCTTCTGCCAAAACTGTAAGGATTTTTTCCACTGCTCCCTGACATTTCAAGCTGTTCCCTGGTGCTCTGATGCTTATGGGTGCACAGTAGTGTTTTTCACAGTTAATCTCAGTTAAATATATAAACACATCATTTCCAGAAATGGAAGTGCAAGTCTTTCAGACATGGTCCAAATATCCTTTTAGTGACCCTAACATGACTTCAGCATGGTGCCTTTACTGGTAAGAAAGTGGTATTTTTACCTTGAGATACTGTTGTGGGTAACAGCTCTTGAGGCAGAGAAAAGACAAAACACATTGCCTTTTGAGACCAGGGACAGGTGTCTCCCATGGCTGTTAAATCTCTGCCCTCCCATTCCCACAGACAGGGATTGACACGGTCATTATCATGTCTGCTTTTCTCCCAAAATGATTGAAGGTAAATTTGTCCTTTTCTCCCATGACTTTTACTCTGATATGGGCCAGGGTGATGGTCAGTGTTAGGGATGACCCAGATAGACCAGAGACACAGACCTGGGCCAGAAATGGGACAGGCAGGACTCAGCAAGAGTGGGGGGCTCACCCAAACTGGGCAACAGCAGTGGCTTTCCAGAGAAGCTCTTTACTGGGAACATCCTGTTTCTTCAGGAAACAGTGTCTGTAAAAGACTTCACAAATTGAAAATATGATCTAGCAAATATCACTTTTAAAGGGTACTGGCTGCAGTGTAACCATGCAGTCAGTGTCAGTACTGAGCAATGAGCTCAGAGCTCTGGTCTACCTTGTCTTAGGCACCCCCAAGTTGCCAATTAACATTCCTTTGTCTACTGTGCAGGAAATAATACACCATTATGCTCAAAATCTTCTTTGTGGACTAAGAGAAAGCATGACACATATATAAATAAAGCCAGGAATTTATTGTCACTGCAACAAAAATCTCAATGGTCTACTTCAAGAATCGTTAATTAATCTACAATTCAAGAATGTAGATGTTATTATTCCAGGAGAAGGGAGATCAGGAATGCAGTTAGAGCACTTCTGTATAGTAAAAGTCTCAATCATACCAGTAATAAAATTGTCATGCATATATTTCATATTTTCAAGTCCTTTCCTTGGACATATGCCCACCCTTCCACTTTCCTCTGGACCTTCAAGAAGTCTGGGCCAACTAGGGAGGATAACAGCATCAACCATAGCCCCTGAAGTCACTTACTGTGAGGAATATGCGCTGGATTCTTCTTCCTTCCCTAATATGCACTTGGGATAAGGTGGTTTTTTAAAATGTTTTCCAAAGCAGTTCTATACCTTTCCTTTGCTTTCCTGGTCTGTGGCTTCATTTTACAAATGTATTTACTACATATAGTATTATTTATGTGTGTTAGACATTATTTCCTCGTTCCATTTGTTAGCTGTAAAATTAGTCCAGATTGGGATCCATATTTCTAAAATGGACAACTGCTGAGTCCCCAGTGCCAGGCCTGTGGCCCATCTCTTACTGCTCCTTCTCCCTAAGCACTCTGTGTCTCCACTTCCCAAATCCTCTGCTGCCATAGCACACCTCTATTTCTTTGTTCTGTATGGTGTGTCAGAGTCTTAAACATCTCATTTAGCACAGCACCACCACTTGCTACTGCCAGCTACATAAAAACATGATTGTACCACACAAGGATAAACACAAGTAGAGCGAATTAGCCACAGGCACCTGGGTAACTGGAGGCTAAACAAAGCAAAACAGAGCTGCAGGCAAGTCAAGAGGTATTCACACAGCAAACTTGAGGAGTCTCAGTCCTGAAGCTCTGGAAAGCCCTTGCAGAGTTCATGGGTTCTTGCTGGAAGGCAGTGCTGCATTGCAGGGCTACAGGGAGAGGTGCTGTCTCTGGAGATATTGAGATTTCCATAATCACTCTCTAATAGCAACACATTCACACAGAACTCAAAACATTTGACAGTCATCTTCCAGCCATAATGTATGTGCAGGGACTGGGAAAGCTTGGGTTTTCTTTTAAAGCTGCTGGGTTGTAGGAGTAGCTGAGGTCACTTGGTCTGTTCAGCCTGGAGGAGACTGAGGGGAGACCTCACCGCAGTTGCAACTCCCTGCGAGGGGAAGAGGAGGGGCAGGCTCTGATCTCTGCTCTGTGGTGACAGTGACAGGACCCGAGGCAANGAGTTGGACTTGATGATCCTTGTGGGTGCCTTCCAACTCAAGATGTTCTGTGATTCTGTGAACACCCATGTGGTGAATTTCAGTGCTGTCTATAAGAGGTTAAGCACAGCTCCTATTGCCAGGATGACTGTGGGTTAGGATGATTCCTGCCACAGCGGTGCTCTCACGGTCTGGGCTGTTTGTGAAGCTGAAATACCTGATGTCCTGAGTTTACTTCTTTAGGTGTTTTTTGTATTTCTCAGACACACTTCCTGCACATATTTTTGGTAATTGATTTTTGGTAATAATTTTATTGTGGCTAAATATAAATATTTTAAAATATTAAATATTAAATATTATTATAAATAAGTTCTTTCATGTTGTTTCATCCTTAGCAAGGACAAATTCAAGAGTTTCTATTTCCAGTGGTTTAGCATATGAAAGAAAATCCTATGACTTATTCACAAATTATTAAGGCTATGTTTTTTCCCAGATTGTCTGAAAAGTTTGACTGATCCAGCATGTTTAGGACACTTCATGTGAACAGGGTTTAAGAAATGGAGCTGTGTGTCTGGCTGATTCTCTTCACCTCTTCTCTTCCTCTTTTAGTTTGAGGGGATAGGATAGAGCATGAAAAGGCACTTTTGAAAGGCATTGGCATGGCCTGATGGACACTACAAAACATGAAACAAGGAGGAACTGCAGTGCTTTCCAAAATTATTCCCGCCTCTGTCTCTCTGTCAAACACAGAACCCAAGTTTTCAGACAGTGGTTTACATGTCTTAATAATCTCTCAAAAATGTTAAAACAATTCCAACTCCAGCTGTACTTACAGTTGGCCTAAATATTTCTTTCATACCAAACATATTTAACAGAGGCTGCATTATTTTACAGCACATTGGAATTTCAAATTAGCTTTATTTGCTCTCATACTATATTCCATTGCTTTTGATATATCTTATATATGAGTAATTCAGACATGCTGAACATTGTACACTGTTGTTGAAAAGTAACATAAAGAAAGGGGGAAAAGCCTTATAAAGTTTTCAAAGGCTGCAGTTTTTAAATTACAACATAATATGTGAAAGACCTCTAAAAAACTCATATCGTAACATATTCCTATGTATTTAAACCTCAGTTCATTAAAAAAAATCTATTATTGTCTCTTTATTCCACCTTCCAAGACTTTAAAAGGTTTCTCACATGCTACAGTTGCCCTATAATCCCATTTCCAAAAAATGAATTCAAGACTGAAAATATAATTTATTACCCTAGAGTAATATATAATGTGGTGATTCATCTCATCTAAAAGCAGCTGCTTTTTTGTCACCTTCGTAAGTAGCATTAATTTCCCTGCCATGAGCACAATTTACAAATTCATCCCTAGGCTCAGATAGCATCATTAGCATATATTTAGCAGTAGCAGACAGCAAGCAGCAGGTACAAATGGCTGGCTGATGAGCTAACATGCTTTGGGCATTCTTCCAGCTTGTAAAATAAGAGAGAAAATACACCACTTCAAAGTCTGTGAGTCACAAAACAATTAGCAGAAGAGAATGACAAAACGACCTAATTACTCAACACTGAACAGAGGGTATAGATACACTGACATATTTATAATTCTAGTTAACACATGAAATTATAACCTGAGTGAAGAAATGCATCAGTGTTATAGACTCATTTAAATATCTGTTTGTTTCTTTGAGTGTTTTGTGAGGTTTGTCTATTTGGCTTCTTTTTTATTTTTTTTTTTCCCAGGGGGTTGTCAGTAATGAAAAAGTAGGCATCTGCTGCCTACATCAGTGTGGGCAATAATTGTCCAACAAATCATAGCTGGAAGATACTGCTGTCAACAGGATTTACAGGATTTGAATATTTTCATTTTATTGAAGAATGCCAGTTTTCTTATATATGTTGATAAATAAATGTGTGAGAACTAAGCAAATGTGTTTGTTATAATTTACTTTTTTCCAACCTGAAAGTAGATATCTGCTTCTTCTACTCAGTGACACCCATATCGGCAAGCACTGACACAGGCATAGAGTCCACTTCAAAATAGGCTGATAATTAACCTTCTATTATGTTAAAGATACATATCTTGAAGAAGGTGAGAAAGGCTGTGTTGCAGTTCGTGGTTTACCCTAATCCAGCCTTGTTTCCCAGTAATTGTGACTCTCAAAACCTTGTCCCTGGGTCCAGAAGTGCTTACTGCCTGAGCTAGCACCATGCAGGATGGCCACAATTCATACATGGAATATTGTCTATTTTATCATACAGGACCATTCAGTGGGACCTGGATAGGCTGGGGATTTGAGTGGAGAGAACCCTAAGGAGGTTCAATAAGGGCAAGTGCAGGGTCCTGCACCTGGGGAGGAATAACCCCAAATATCAGCTCAGACTGGGGCTGCCCTACTGAAGGGTGGCTCTGTGGAGAAGGACCTGGGAGTCCTGGTGGATGACAAGTTGACAATGCTGGCAGTGTGTCCTTGTGGCCTGGAGGCTCACTGGGATCCTGGTGTGCATCTGGATGTGTATGGCCAGCAGGTTAAGGGAGGTGATCCTGCCCCTTTACTTGACCCTGGTGAGGCCACATCTGGAGAGTCCAGTTCTGGGCTCCTCAGTACCAGACAGACAAGGAGCTACTGGAGAGGGTCCAGGAAAGGACCACACAGATGATAAGGGGTCTGGAGCATCTCCTTATGAGACTGAGGGAGCTGGGACTATTTGGAAAAGAGAAGACAGAGATGCACATACATCTAAGACTATAAATGCACATAAACATCTCAAAGGCAAGTGCCAAGAGGATGGTGCCAGACCCTTGTTGGTGGTGCCTGGTGACAGGACAAGGAGCAATGGCCATGAACTAAAACACCAGAAGTTCCACCTCAACATGAAGAAAGCTTCTTTACATTGAGGGTGACACTGGAGCAGGCCGCCCAGGGAAGTCATGGGGTCTCCCTTGCTGGAGACATTCAAAACCTGCCTGGATGTGTTCTTGTGTCGCCTCTCTTAGTGACCCTGCCTTGGCAGGGGGTTGAACTTGATGATCTCCTGAGGTCCCTTCCAACCCTAATAAACCTGTGATTCCATGAAAGACTATTTAAAGCAAAATAAATAGCCAGCATTTCCAGATGAGTATAAGTTCAAATGAACCTTGCATTCTGAATTCCTAAAGAGAGGGTCTCAGCTTAACTGGTAAGTGTTGGGTCTCACCCTTAGCATTTAAGAGTTAGGACACAGCCCTCTGGAATCATGAACTTTCCTACTAGAGAAAAGCCTGCAGGATCAATCATAAGCAATTGAACACAATTTAGGGTTTCAGTTTCTAGAACTTAGGGGGCAGATGCATAATCTAGACCTTGCTCTTCTTTAGGTGACCAACCTTGAGGGAGGTGCAAAGTCCACCTGCATTGCATCAGTACCAAAACCATAAACATGTAAGTAGTTATGGAATTAGGGACTTTCACGATTGAGTGGTGGCTGATGAAGATATTTTAAATATATAATTTGAGAATTGGATGCTTCCTTGAATGTAGTCCCAATCATTCTTGTTTTGCAGCTCATGGCAGCAACTGTTATGTTGGCTTCTCTACACTCTGGGACACACCTCTGCTTTGGGCCCCTTAGGACTCCGAGATAGAAAAAACTCAAGTACACTATCTCCCCACTAATAGAGATTAGGTTCTGCTCACTGTCAGACTATGAAATTACAAATATTTGAGTAGGAATTAAAAATGAGCCAGGAAGAGTTCAAATTAACCTCTGAAACAATATTTCAGTGACAGGTATTCACAAGAGAAAAAATTATCTGACAGGTAAAATTTTGACAAAAGTTTTCATGAATTTTTAATACAAGTTCTAAGAATGCAGCCAGCCCAAGTGGAGTAAAGATTCAATGTAGAAAGGTTACAAAATGTAGAAAGGCTACAAAAATAGAGTTGTTTCAGATAAAACATGCCTGATGCACCAATAACAAGAAAAACTCTGAGTCACCTCCACACATAAACATGTAGATAACATTGCCAATTCCTACAGATCACAGACTCCGCTCGGCAGTTTAATTTTATCAATCCATTTTTGCCTGTTTTCCTTTGTTGTGCTTGTTCTTCCCTCGGGCTGCAGGGACAGTGACTGATCTGCGGGAATATGGTCCAGCAGAGGGTTGTTAGCAGGATAGCATGGAATGGTGTGAAGGGCGCAAGGCATGTTGTGCCCTGCACATGGAGGGGTGAATTGCAGCAACACTGAGAACCATGTAGGCTCAAAAGGCCCTTTCTTACCCTGCCTTTTCTGGTTTAGGGATTCCTGTGAATAGGCAGCTCCTACTGGGAATCTGACCTGCACTAGAGCAGTGCTAGCCTCTAATCCCAGTTTAGAAAAGATGCTAGGAGTGAGAAAAGTTGTTCAGGTTTTGTATAAATTCTAGAATATACTGGAAATTATTTTGCATCTTTTCTGCGCAAAAATTTTCAGACTAGTTTGCATGTGTTGGCTACATATAGGAATTTAGGTATTAGAGCTGCTTAACACCCTATGCAAACACTGGGCATTCTTGTTCAGTATTAAGCCTAATTTGGTTTATTTGAATACATGAGCAAATAAGGGTAAATGGGAGCAGCATGAATCCTGAATGAGCACATGAACATAAGGTTTTAACATGGTTTAGCTAATCTAGTTTAGGTCTATTTTGAATGAAATTTTGTGACTATCCAAGCTTAAGGCCCATAAGGAATGCATAACCTGTAAACCTAGCTAGAGGTGCCTGGCTCATGGAGAGGATCTCTGCATCAGGTGACTTGGCTCCCTGAACAATTTGTGTACACATTTCCCAGGAGGAGAAGCAGAAGAACACATAGAAGTAGTCAGTGGATGGAATGAGCACTGGGGTCATGAGCACACAGCCTCTTGAGAGCTTATGTCCTTCTTGACAGCTTCAGATGGAAGTTTTTATAGCCTGAGGTCTGACATCCTAGAGTACACTTTGGGAGGTGGCACCTACAGCGTGTCCCACGAAGGAACAAGGTAATGCTGAGCACTCACTGATGCCAGTGTGAATATCACTGCCTCCTGCACAACGTCCTGGATAGCAGTGAAATACTTGCATGGGTGCAAGGGATTCCTTTGGTCCTTTGGTCTCAGAGATTCAGGAACATATGTCTCAGGAACAAGCATCTATGATGACTCTGATCTAAGTGTTGTCCTTTCCTTGTTGTGTCCAAGCAGAGAAGAATGCAAGGGAGGTTGTGAGATGACCATGAATCCCTTTGAGCATTTACTGCCAGAGGTTCCTCCTGGTGGGGCTGCTTTTGTATTTTAGACCAAGCAATAATGATTCTAAAGAGAAAATAGCCACAACTGCCTTCTGCAGGATGCTTCACCCATTGGGCATTCACGATTCATAATGATCCAAACGGAAACCTGCAGCATTCTTCAGCTTTTCTCTTTGGTTGTCAACAAACAGCTCCACAGTCTGCTCCTGGACTATGAGGAAAGAGACAATTACTTCCCCCTTCCTTCTCATCTTCCTGCCCTAACAAGTTCCAGACAGGCTTTCCTTACCACACTGATACACTGAGCAATGTTACAAGGTGCAGAGTCTGCCCTTTATCCGGTTACTATCGTGAGCAGTTAAAATTCTTTCCTCCCCACTCCCGGGCACAGGGATTCATATTGCTCAACTCCTTCAACCAAATATGCTCCTTAACTGCGGTTCAAAGTGTGAGCAACCAGTGTTTGAACTGAGACACACTTCCTTGTCACTGCATGTGCTGCTGTATGGACAGCAGAATGCAGAAATGTATCTATTTGAGAGACTGAAGTGTTGCTGCTGACAACCACCCGGGGGAAAAGACGGGCAGAATAGGACAAGCTCACCACTGAGCAGCTCACCACTGAGGATGATGCACTGGCCACATTCTTATCCAGGGTTTAATGTGTATCATCAGAGCATCATTTTCACATCTGACTTTCGTGTCACTCAAAACAGAGCTTAAAGGCACCTTGCCACACTATTTACCCTAAAGCAGAGATACAGCTGCCTTTCAGCTGCAGCTTCTGAATGAATGTTGGTTATGAGACAGTCCAAGCTGTCTGAGAGCAACTGCCTATGCTTATTCACAGGTGACTCCCACAGAGACAGCAGCAAGAGAAGAAACTGCATACACTACATGTTTGAAATTAAAGACTCTGCTAGAGAAGTTAATTGAGCTTGAGAAGGCATGCTTTTCTTACCAACTAGCAATTCTTCATTAGGACATTCAGTCTGGTTTGCATTTGGCAGACTGTTTCTACACAGCAGGCTACCCATGGGCACAAAGCAGACCTGGTACCACATCGACAGCAGGGACCTTTCCTCTGATAAGCTTGCTCCACAGGGCCTGGACAATGATGCAAGCAAACAAGGTTTTCCTAACACTTACTAAAGTTCTGTAAAACATTCTATATTTCTCACAATTATATGAAATAAAATCTACCCTTGATAGGTAAGGTACCTTGATAGGCAAGCACTGGCACAGATTCGACACAGCAATCGAATCAGCAGCATGGTCTTAAATTCCTTTGATTTAAAAATTTGGGTAGTCTTCTTGCCCACAACATTTCTCTCAGCAAAGTAAAATGAAAAATACTGAATGTGGCAGCACCCTGCCAGGATGGCACTGGGCGACTCGGACAATTATCATTGTCTAAGTGCTGTTTTGCAACACTGTTCATGTGTTTGCAACCAGAAATGGCCTGAGAAACTGAACTGCTGTTTGTGGCTCTTTCCCCAGTCACCTTAGGAGGGGCTGGGGTGGAGGTGATGGGTATGGCAGCCTCCTGTGGGATGGGAAGCCAGCCAAGTGCCCCTCAAGGACAGCAAAGGGGCTAAAAGTCTCCTGCGACTCTTACCTGAAGGCTAGTGACTAAAAATCAAAGGGAGGATACTCTTACAACATTATTTCACCATCTTAGTTTTTAATTAAAGAAATGACTCTTGGTTTTTTTCCAAAGACAATGTCTCAAAAAATATCATGGGTTGTACCAACAGAAATACAGTTGCCCTAACTCATTACAAATAAAACTTTGTACTGTCTCACCTAGCTCTAAATTTTTTATGTATTTATGTGATGTTCTTCTGGTGCAGCATTATTTTCTCCATTAAAAAATAGTTAATGCCAGTTAAAATGCTCAAGAGAGAAAAGATGAAATGCAAAATTCCTGATTTTATCTTTCCACAGAAGGTATTCATGCTCCTTGGAAATGTCTTTTAAAACCAAAAGGAGTACCATTCTTCATTTCAAATGATAATGTCATATTCCCCAAAACAGGGGATGATTTTGATTAAAATTGCAGGATAGAGCTTTTTGACAGGCAGCTTCAAAATTCTGTGTTAGATTCAGTTGTAAATGAGCAGAGGAGGGGAATACTCTGGGCTGAACACTTCTGGGTTGATGGCGGGATGTAATTTCAACTCACTGAGCCTGATATTCTTCCCAGTGGAGTCAAGCAAAAAAAATCCCATTGATTTCTAAGTGGGAACAAATCAAGTACTTAGTTTTAAAAGGAGTTGCCAAGTGGCAAGTGTATCAGTCAGTCAGTACAGGAGTTGCCTTTTAACTTTAGAAAATTAAAGGTTTTACTTCATCTAAAAGTAATTTTTATTTAAATTAACTCAGGACATGCCTGAGCCTTGCTGCCAACTGCATGAGTCTGAAGAACACAGAAATTACATTACTTACATATACTACACAATTTACTTTTCTATGTATAACACATGTTATACTGCACTGTGTTATATTGAGAAGCTACTGAATTACAAAGCAGCACCTCAAACCTTAGGAAATGCCAGAAATAAGTTAGCTTATGTGGCTAGTTCAGCTTTCCTGTGAATATACATCCAAAATATGCTCCAGTGACACGATCGCTCTATGATTCATCTGAGAAGGCCTTTATCATTCCATTCAGAATCAACAGCACCTCACTGAGAATCCTTGCTACTCTACATGTGGTCCCATCCCAATACTCACACCTCATTTTGAAGGCTAAATATTAATTTTCTCAGGAGGGATTTTTTTAAAATAAATCAGTATCTAAAAACTGATTTCAAGAAGTTTATATGACATTTGCAACATTCCAAGAATATGAACTGGGTTTACTATTTCTCTTCTCCTGCTAATGAATTATGAATGTTCTTCAATTTGTGCTGGTCTACCTAAAGAAATTAATACCTGATTTTTTTTTCCAGACAACTTTGTATTTTGAAGCATTTTCTTTATCCAAAGCAGAATGTGCATAACCTTTGGTGAATATTGTGAATTCCCAGCACTTTATTCAGTGTAAATCCTGGGTTTAAATTCAAGCCTACATAAAATGGAGAGCACATAAATGATTTATCTCACATGGCTTATATTGCATGGAGCCTGGGCAGAGACAGGGACAGAGTCAAGTTCTCTCAACACCATTCTGCAGGCTGACAGCCACTCGTACCTGATCTTCTCTCTGCTGGTCCTTCTCACTGTGCAGAGTACAACTGATGCTGCAAAAGAAGTAAGGATTAGCCAGACAACAACCTCCCTGAAAGACCTTAAGCTGACTAGGACAATGCTTTATATCATGTGCACTTAATCAGGCATGGAAACAGTGCAGAAAGCTCTTTGACTATGTCTCATGAGGTGTCTTGATATACTAGTTACCACAGGCAACTCTAACTCTGAAATATTTTTAATTATTGGTTTTCTTTTTTACTGAATTATTAATCTTAGTATTCCTTAATACAGGGTTTTTTTAGTGCACAATTTCCTAAATTGATCTCCTCTTCCCAAGAACAAAGCATATGACAGAACACATGAGGCCATATGGACATCCACTGTGCTGCTTGACTGGGCCAGAATTATGGCATCTCATTCAGCTCCAAAATCCAGTTCTTCAACAGTTTTCAACTGCCCATGAGACCATCCAGCAAAGGAAGTAACTTCTAAAAATGGAAACAAAACGTTGCTGTTCTCACCACCAGCAGAAATAAAGTTATCCATTTTCTGCCTGCTCATCATGGCTACTTACAAACAGCAAAAGGCCTTGGACGCTTTGGAAGCCCAAGGTATTAATTAGGCACTGGTGGAACAGGCTTTTGTAGTCACAGGGCTTTCTCTCCTCATTTTCTTATCTTCCTGTTCCTCTTCAACGATCTCTGACATCCACCTTGTAGCTGACAGGCATAACATCAAACTCGTGCTCCAGGCTGCTGCTCCTCTTCTCCCATGGCCAGGCCTGAAGAGCTGGCAGCACCATCAGCAGCTTCTTTTCTCAGCTTGTGGTCTGAGAGTTTCAGTCCTATCTGAATGAAGGGGAGCAAGAATTACAGACAAAGCCTCACTTTGCTGCTGCTGACTAAGGTTAGAATCAAGATTGCCTGGAGCAAAAGGGAGTTGCAGAAAATATATCTATCAAAATTGAGCACAGCATGGCCCAGAGAAACTTTAGTGTAACTTGGAAATAGACGGACAAATTTTCACAGGCTGTGCAGAAAGCACATCTAAGGTTATAAAAGATAATGCCAAATATCAAATTCTTCCTCCAAAGTATGAAAGAACTAAAGATTTCCAGCCGAATTGTTCACAGAATTTAAAAAGAAAACTCCCCTTTTAATTTTTTTATGAACTTCTTTTCAGAAATAGCTGAACAAGTCTCACTTAAGCTCCCCAGAATAATTCAGGTTGCAGCAGATAACCAGCACACAAGATGCTAGTTGGAATGGTGAAGGTCTGACAAAATAATCAGGTACTGCCAACAAGATCTTGTAATTCACCAAAAAAATACATGTGCATCACCAAGTAATGTAGGTATTTTTAGTGCAGGCAGCTGATTAAAGTTTTTTAAAACCAAGCCAATTTTATTTGCAACATATTCTTGCCTTTTTTTTTTTTTTTCCCCAGGTTCTGCTGGTGCTTGTCTTGCATGGTTCATCACCACAAAATTCTTCTATTGACCGCTCTAAGCTGGGTCTTACAACACATATATACAAAGCGTACCATGAAACTGGACCCTGAAAGAAGGTAGTGAGAATGGAGGAAGATGCACAAATCATAGGGGCAATTCTCTTCTGCAAGTATCACAAAAGAAGAGAGATAGAAATCAAACATCTAATAATTTGTAAATGTTGCTAATTTCTAACTATAAACCCTACAATTTGAACAGAAATATTATTCGCACTCCACTTGCCGGTCATTCTATGTAGATATATTACCCTGATGGGTTCATTCCAGTTTTCACAGAACTCAACACTTTAACAAAAACCAGTGTCTCAGTGGATCCTCTTGCAGATGTCAAACCCCAACAAACATACTAGATTTTTTACTACTTATCAACACTAGCACTGTGATGAATTGAAAACCTATTACATGAAACAAAAGTGTTTATGATAAAGAGCAAATTTGCTTTCTTTCACATTTATTTAAATTCCTTTGGTGCTTCCATAGACCCACATAATATACATTCACATTACTGCAGAGTACACTTGGATCCCAGACCACACTACTCAGTAGTCAGTCAGTCATAAGCTGTCAGTGTCATACTTGGTCCAAATACAATTAATACGGTAGTTCTTGTATTGTGCAGCAAGCATTTATGGAGTTCAGGCTCTGTACATCATAAACTCATAGAATATGTTGAGCTGGAAGACACTCATCAGGATCATCAAGTCCAGCTCCTGACCCTGAGGAAACTGACTCCTGACAGAAATCCCCGAGGTCACACCAGAGCATTGTCCAAACACTTCTTGAACTCTGTCAGGTTTGGTGCTGTGACCACTTCCCTCAGGAGCCTGTTCCAGTGCCCAGCCACCCTCTGGGTGAAGAATCTTTTCCTGACAGCAAACCTAAACCTCCCCTGACACAGCTTCAGGCCATTTGCTTGGGTCCTGTCACTGGTCACACAGAGAAAAGATCAGTGCCTGCCCCCCTCCTCTTCCTCTCATGAAGATATTGAAGAGCACAGCAAAGTTTCCCCTCAGTCTTCTCTTCTCCAGGCTGCACAGACCAAGTGATCTCAGCTCTTCCTCATCAGGCTTCCCCTCAAGAATCTTAACATCCTCACAGCCCTCCTCTGGACTCTCTCTAGTTATTTAATGTCTTATATTGTGGTACCCAAACCTGCCCCCAGCANGCTGGGGATTGCCTGGCCCTCTGCTTTGTCCATGTCTCTCTGTGGGTCTTCGTCTTTAAGGGAGTCTACAGTCACTCCCAACTTACTCTCATCATCAAACTTAGAACCCCTTTGAGTTCTGTGTCCAAGTGATTTATGAAGACAGTGAAGAGCACATGGCCTATGATCAAGCTATGTGAGCAGTCCCTGGTGACCACTCATCAGCTTGATGCAACACCCCTTACTGTAGCTCCTTGTGCTCCACCCATCAGCCAGTTCAACTCTATAATGACTGAGGAAAAGAGGCAAATGCTAATATAGATTGACTTGAACCTTTCTGTACTCTGCAACAATTTAAACTAGGATTCTGCTGCATCAAATTTAACCAATTACTACACCCACCTTTCCTGTGCCCAAATAAATTCACAAATGAGAAAGTAAGTTGAAGGCCATGACAGTTTATTAGGGAAAACTGTACCTGTCTGATAGTGTTGTAGGAATACATATCACAGTCTAATTTCCTCCCAGACACGAAGAGGTCATTAATTCTAACCTCCTAAAATACTTCAAATGAACCAAGATCAATTTCTGAACAGGTCTTAATATTTCCATGTAGAATCAGTTTGATTGTAGTCTGATCTAATTACTGTAAAGACATTTACTAAAACAATATCTGGCTTAAGCAAACATTAGCCATGGAACTCAGCTCAAACCTAGTTCATCACATAATTAAATGACATACAGGAAAGCAGGAGTACTGCTGGGAAGAGCTGTTAGGGGAAGTGGTGAGTTCTGAATGTAGAATGAGACACATGAGGAAGGTAAAGAGCAAGTCAGCCCTTTGACTGTGGTCCATATTTTATGGTCAATCTTAATTGCATAAGTGTTTCAACAGGCTGGAAATGGAGTCTTTCCTCACTGATTGTCCTTTCTTTTACAAATACTTGCTTTCCCCTTGTCATTATTCTGTATTTTACTGCTTTATGCATGTACTAGAAGCACCGCCAAACACAGCTTGTGCAAAACAGTCATCTCCAAATATTTGGGGACGAATCTTAGAACCAAAACTACATTCTTACATGTTATTCCTCTGAAACAGAGGTGTGGATCTAAACTACAGAAACTCACATGATCATGTGAAAGAACTGCACATTTCTGCTCTATAGGTGAGGAATGATTTGTACTTAACTGTAACTGTTGCTCAACTTCCTCTTCCAGGCTTTCATTTGTTTAAGCTATTTTTGATTAATTGAATTAAAAAAAAAACCAAAACAAAAAACAACCAACATTTTGTTTCGTCACAAAGTTTTGCTATTTCTGTTTAGGAGAAAAAAGATAGGCTAAACAAAAACCCTCTTTCACACTGACCTATAAGAAGGAAACGAATAGGTAAGAAATACAGACTTCAGACTTAATTCAAGGGAAATAAGCCATAAACCTCTTTTAAAGATAGTGTTTACATATATATAAATGCACCCTGCTTGTCAAAAATATTTATACAAAAATTAAGACAATTGTTAATTCTTGAGTGTTACAAACATAAAAATGCCACCTTGTTTTCCAAGTCAGTTCAGCCAAGACTTCAGATCATTTATATTACTGAAAATCCCCAAAAACTTTTAACTTAGTAAACTAATGAATCACAGTGGAGTTTCAACTCAGACAACTGGCAATGCAGATAAAAGTCTGAATTTAAACTGAATCAGCAACTTAACAAAGAGCAAATAATTTGAAACTTAAAAAAAATTGTTGCAGCCACATAGCTTGCATTAATATCCCCTTGATATATGCAATTTTTATTAAGCTAACTCTTCAAACTTCTACTTACAGTAATGCTGTATACAAAAAAAAAACAAAAACAAACCAACAAAACCAAAACCAAAAAAACCACCCCTCACTGTATTATTTATTTCAGAAAGGGAATTAAGTGGTGTATTTTTGTACATGTGCTTAACATCCTAGTACATGTAACAAGTAAGTCTCCATTGCCAGGGAAAGTGAATAAATCTAACTTTTCCCTTTTGAGCCAACATTTGTCATAAGAAAGTACTTGCTATGCAAACGGGATGGCAGCTGATTTTTTTCCAGTCAACATGAAGTTTCATCATCAGTTCTCATCATAGGCATCAACCCTTCATTCATTTAATCATAAAAATGTGACTTACTAGAAAAGGAAAAATAGAGTCTAAAGGCACAGAATCACATAGCTGCTCTAGTAGGAGTCTGTAAACAGAGAGTTGTTTCAATTTAGAAATCCAAATCTAGGAAAGTAAAAGGCATCTGAAGCAGGCTTTTATCTAGCCAATTTCTTTAAATACCCAAAGGGCCTTGAGGTCTACGAAGTGTACTAAGATACCGTATTTCAAAAAGCAATAAGGCAAATAGTATACTCATTATTTCAAAAAAGTTACAATGGTGTAGGCATACACAGTATAACTTAGTTACAATGCATGGTACTGTTTCTACTACATAGCCCTATAACTGTTTCCTCTCTACACAATCGGAGATTAAACCCGGGTTCCAGGTGAACACAAACCCTTGTACCGCCATCTACCACTGGCAACAGCTCTTTTTTTTTTTTTTCAAGCAGCATTTGCTCTGCTGCCTGGGTCACGTTCTTGCTGAGCAAAGTCCACAAATCAGATACTAAACACTGTCATACTTGTGAAGAGCTTCTTCTAGCTTTTGTGTCACTTTTTGAAAAAAGAGTATTTGCTGTTGCAAGAAATGCTGCATCTGTGATTTAAAGTCCCTCACACGAATTTTGTGGAAATGATTAATTTCTGCAAGGGTTGCAAAGGAAATAATGTTACAACGTTCTTGAATGCCCTCAGCTTTTTGGAGCTCCATCTTCCCCTCTTCCACGTGCCGCTTACTCTCCTTTACTTTGGTAAGGGCTCCTGTGTAAAGAACAAAATGAAATAGTTGAACTGTGAGCACCATGTAGACTCAACTACTGAACTTTAACAAGTGATTTAATAACATTGAGGATTTGTATAAGGCTTATTCTCAGCATATTTAGAGGTATGCATATACATACATGTGAATGAAAAGGAATAAAACAAAAGCTTTCTAATATAAGAAAAATCACAGACCAGTGGATCCTGTGTAAAAAATGAAATTCAACACTTTTAAAGGCTCAAGCACACAAAAGTTACTATAACATCCCATTTCACAACCTTAAAAATCATATGGTGTCCTTCAGAGAATAGGCAATCATTATACCAGTAGGAGAGTACTTGAAAGCATGAGAAAATTAGTCAGATCAATTTAAGCCTACATAAATAACAGAAAAAAATAACCTTGTTAAGAACTGGACTATGTGAAATATCCCTTTTCCCAATCCTTGTGAAATGTCAAAAGTGTATCTTAATACACAAAATCTTGTCAATATGTTTTTGCTTTTACACCAGAGACACTCCAAAACTAATTTTTTAGAGAATTACTAGAGAATCTAAAGGTTTATCTCAAAGTCGCAGATGCCCAGGCAGACCTGTTTATGCAGTGCTGTAAAAGGTAGTAGAAAAGCAGAGCTACAGAACTGACAATCCTCCCTCTCCAAATAGCTAATTAAGGCACACACATACTACAAAAACAAAGTTTCATCCTAAACAGATCTACACAAAGCAGACCCAAAAGATCATAAATACCAAGATACATCTTAAGACATTCATATTATTGGACTCAATTTCCCACAGAGCAACTTCTTTGCCTTGAATATTACATACTTATTTAATTCATGTAACTAAACCAAATCAAACTAGTACAGCTTTTATCATCTCACTAGATTCTTGTTTCTTTAAATATCGCCTGGAGGCCAAGGGCAGTGTCTGTCTCTGGGGGCTGTGAGGCAGAAGCAGTGTTCCACACCTTCCTGGCTCCCATGGCATTACAGTGGGATGGCTAAGCACTTGGCACTGGCTGCTTCTGCTGACTGACCTCATCATCTCCAGCCTGGCCCCAAAAACACCACTGAAAAACCTTTTCCACATGCAGTGGCGCCAGCAGTGATACTGTGCCAGAAGATCTGTATGTTGTCCTCTAAGCAGTAAGGAATTTCTGAGGTAGAGTATGATCTGAAAAACACCACAATCCCCTCTCCTACAAAAAGAACACTTCTTTTGATAAATTTAGGCCTAGCAAAAATTTTTCTGCATTCTGTGGGCATGACAGGAATCCATCTGCAGCTGTGAAAAACTGAAATTTGGGACTTACTGGAAGCCAGATGTAGCTGGTTAAATAAACATGACAACTCTTCAGCTGTGATGCAGGAAACAGCCTTAGATGTTATTTCTAAAATGACCAAACTGGAAAAGAAATATTGAAACTCACAGCATCAGCAGCTGAAAGCATAATTAAGCTCTGGGGCATGTATAATCATCAGATTATTTTACATCAATAGAAAACATACATTACCAAACATGATGGCCAAAAAGAAAAGATTTATAATTAGTGAAGGAATCCAGTGGGAAAAGTATGGTACGATCATTAACACTGGCCTATTAATGCACATGGATCATACTGGTCCTGTAGTGGAATTTCCTTTAAAAACTGGACAGACTATAACCAGATGTCAGCAATATATGACAAAGCTCATACATATCCTTAAGTATAAAGCTATACTTTTATATTGCTTGGGGAGGTTTTTTAAATGCCTTTTAATTATTAGTAATATAATGAACCTTAAAATAACTACCTAGAGGGGAAATATTATCTCATTTTAGGACAATCAAAGAATTCTCCCTAAACACAGAGGAAAACCCCTCCAAACCCACATGCTTTACTCTAAGAAGAAATTAATTATTTTAAAATGTTATTTTTAAGCTGTTTAGCATCTACTGAAGTTTTCAAGACTTAGTTTAGCAAATCCAAGTAAAAAAGTTATTCATTTTCATGCCTTTGAAAGCAGCTTAAGTAACAAAAACTCCCAAATTTTCTCCAAACAGCTTTCCATAATCTACACTTCTTATATTTTAATCTATGTGAGCAAAATCTTGAGCTGGAACAGAGATTTACTGATGTGGAAAGTTCAGTGATTCATCTTATAGTGAACAGGAGAAGGACAGGGAATTGGGGACTGCAGAGCAGCCCCTCGTGTACATCCCTCTTGAAGAGAAGGGTCTTGTGCAGAGATGCCTCACTGGGTGATGGCAACCCCTAATGACTCTCAGCTCACAACCCTAGGTCTGCTGCACCCCAGGCTGAACATCATGAACTGCTCCAACTCCATCCTCACTAACAGATCCATCACACTCAGCACCTCACAGCTCCCGCTGCCACCCTTGCAGCACGCTGGGGAGAGCAAGGCCCACCCGTCCACAACTACACCTGCAGAAATTTCTCCTGGTTTCTGAATTATGTGAATATCTAGTAGTGGTTTGGAAAATCAAAAATAGCACATTGTATTAAAAAAAAAAAAGGTTGAATCACAGCAGTCTGAGAAAAGGCTAAAACCTATTTTAGGAAAAAGAAACAGAAGGAGCCACCTCCCAATGCATATTAGCTCAAGGAAGCCTACTGCAGAGCACATGCCTGGGATAAATATACACCAGTGCACTGTTCCCAGAGGGATGGAATACGTAAAAATAAATTCTTGGGCTTTTTTTAGATCCAGATGTACAGATTCTGTTCAATCTTGCTCATGCAGTTAAAGACTTTCTGTCAGGAGTCACTTTCCAGTGACCAGGACTAGCTTTCAAACAAGTGAAGAGGGCCTGAATTAAAAATGATTCAAAAAACTTTGCTACATCTATTTCTGTTCTTAAAAGTGGAGAAAAGCTTATATGAATGCTGTTTGCCATTGCCCAAGGCCTTACAGTAAATAGACTCTGGTGCCCACAGTGGCTAAGGGCTTAAAAGAGAGTCAGTTTTCAGTCCTTGTTTTGAAATATGAGATTAGACAACACAAGATGATATAAACACATTCAACAAGGGACATTTATGCTAGCAAAATTTGTGCAAGTGTGTTGTGATAGAAGCCAAGAAAACAAGGACAATGTAAAGTTCTCAACAGAAATAAATAATCTCAAGACATAAAATACAGTTTACTAACAGCAACTTAAATGGGTGCTGAGAAGTTATGAGGAAAAAAGAAATGTATTGAGACAGTGAGGTACTCATGCAAAGATGAGATTGCTGTGAGGTAGGAAGAGTTACATACATTCAGGGGGGAAAAATCCCTAATCCTGAATTCAACAATTCGTCGAACAATCTATTTTCACATCACTCACAGTTTTATTCCAGGAACAAATGCTTTGAGATTGTGTGAAGTGTCAACTAAGGATGGGTTTGGATCCATACACTCAATCACCCTCCACACAGGAAGTACACAGGTACTCCTATGATCCCATGTGGCCAGAAGGCAGAAGTTTTGGGGTTCCTCTCTTGCAGACTGCAATCCAGACTGCTTTTCCCTCAACTCCTCAGTCTTCCTAGGAAGGCAGGCCTGCCCTGTGCCTGGAAGAACATGCAATCAGAAGCCAAAGAGCAGTGATACCTGCTAAGGATGTACCATTTTCCCCTTTCCACCTCTTCTCAAAACACCCAAACATCAGCTCTCGAGTGCTGCATGCAACAGACAGGAACGAAACACCAGCTGTGTCTGCAGCTACTAACCCACATAAAGAATTCTTCAGGGCAGGAGCCCTTTTTTTGCTATTTGTTTACTACAATGACATCTGTTTCATGGCAAAGTTTTCTTAAAAAGCCTCCATTCTTAAAAAACACAAACAGTACATTGCTGTAGCAGCAGCAATTCAACTGAGTACAGTAATGCTGTGTATAGATGAAACACAAACAAGCATCAGTTCAACACGGCTGAATGCAGCACCTGAAGCAGTGGTAAGCACCTGTTGAAGTCACTGAGATCTTAAATTCACAGTCAGTCTCAAGAATACATTAAATCACCAATATATCGAAGTCTTCAGTATCGCACTTAAAAATATTCAACTCAAAAACTCACCCAGCTTGTAAGAGCCAGCAGGTTAACTTTTTATATCTTATGATTGTAATGCGTTTATCATTGCATTTCATTGCATATCATTGCAGTTATTAAAGTATTTCTTTCACTTGAGGGATGAATTATACTAAAACAGAGCAAACACTTTTTTTTTTTTACAATCTCTCAGCAGCTGTACCTCAGAAGTTTTGTGCAAACAAAATTATGTATGCAATAAATATTTCATCTTTCTACTTTTCATCAGCAAGCTACAAAATAATATTTAGTGCACTACTTACTAAAAGGTAAAACAACATACAAATCCACATGTATGTATCCATTTAATATGCTCTCCAGCATATTAAATATTCTAATAGGATGCATAATGTGTCTTTCAAAGCATCTTAATGAAGACAGAGCTTTGAACTTGTCAAACAACTCCCTTTGCTTTATTTTTCTTACAAGAAATCCAAGAAACCATCTCTAATGAAAAAGGAAAAAAACCCCACATTCATGATGCTACTTTCATTAAAAGATGTAAAAGCAAATAATGTAACTAGAAATATTTTCTTTTTCCTTACTTAATGATGGAATTGTTTAACCACATATCTTTGCTTAAAGATTTGAAAGAGCAAACCCTGGGTTGCCGAGGTGCTTGGAAACAATGTTATTTCTAATCTAGCAGAGTGCTGCCAGAGCAAGTTGGTCTACATGGCTGTCCCTCTTACCCCAGATCTAGCAAAGATGTTGTTACAAGATGGCTCAAATGACAAATCCAATAAAAGAATGCAAGTGGCCTGGGGAGAGAGATGCTGCTTCAACTTTATCAGTGGCTTAGCTACGTGATCCAGGTCAGCCCTGGGTTACACAATCATTACCTCCAACACCAGGGAAATGCAGAAGTATTTCATGACTGTCCTGGTTTCAGCTAGGGTAGAGTTAATTTCTTCTCAGTACTGTTACAATGCTTTTGGATTCAGAAGGAATGGTGTTGATAACACACTGATGTTTGGGTTTTTGCTAAGGCATGTCTATTCCAAGTCAAGGACTCTTTTTTTCCTCCTCCCTCCTAGTCTTATGTTCTGCCAGTGAGGAGGCACACAAAAGAAAACTGGAAGGGAGCATAGTTGGGCAAGTGATTGGAACTGACCAAATGAATATTC
>VWYP01014168.1:0-10371 GCA_013400435.1 Pycnonotus jocosus
ATAGGAGAGGCAAAAAATGATAGAAGAGGGATAAATTAATAGGAGAGGTAAAAAATAATAGGAGAGGCAAAAATTAATAGGAAAGGGATAAATAATAGGAGAGGTTTTTGCAGCTCTTCTGCAAAGAGGGGAAAAATAAAGGCCCAGTTCAGGTTTTTAAAGGGCAAAGAACAGAAAGAAAGGAAAGGAGAAGCCCTTGACAGTCCCACTCCACCCCAATAAAGAGAGAACATCACAACAGGAAGATGAAACCCGAGAGCAAAGCCAGCCTTTCTATTGGCAAAATGAGCATTTTTAAACTTTTCTTTTCGAATTTTTCTCTGAGCAGATGGCCTGAGCCCCCCACCCAGCAGATCAGAAACACGTGTGGAGAGCCAGGAACCTGCAGCACGGGCTTTTATTAAAGGTGTAGTTCCAATTTCATCCCATTTGAGGGGAATGTTTTCTCTCTGAAATGGCAGCTGCAGGGTGGGTCACCCCTCAGAGGTGTTTTGGGTTTGGGGTTTTTTTTTTTGTTTTGTTTTTTTGGTTTTTGGGGTTTTTTTATTAGTGCTCAATTTGAGGTGGCAGATGCTGCAGGGACTAAATTGAACCCAAATAATTTTTTTTCACGGACAAATAATAAAAACCCAATTAAAAAAACCCAAAAAAAACCCCCAAAAAACCCAAACCAAAATACTGTCCTTGTGTGAACATTAGCAAAGGGTGAATGTCCACACACAGAGCTGCCCCTGCCTGGGTGTCCCTTGGGTGCTGAGAACCCTCAGGGATCTCACTGATGCCATCACCACGTGGCTGGGGGTGATTTTGGGTCTCTAAACCCATTTTTTTTGTCCTTGTGACACCTCCAGGTGTCACCAGTGCTGACTTCAACCAGCTCCTCCACTGAGGGAGGGAAAACCCACCCAGCTCTGGGCGATTCTGGAAGATTCCTGTCCCTCCTGCAGGACAGGAGCTGGGGCTGAGCCACCTGAGGTTCTCTGGGTTGGAAACCTTGCACTGGAGCTCATTTGGGCCTAATTAATCCATGCCACAAAGCAGGCTTGACTGGAAGAAACAATTCCTTTCAAGGTTTTGATTTCAAGGGGAGAAGTGAAAAAAAACAAGGTAAAAAAAAAAACCCTTCCTGCAGAAAACCCTCCCAAAGCTCCTCTGATTCCTTTGGCTGCTCCCAAACTGCCACAAACACAGCAGAGAGTCTGAACTGCTGCTCCCCTGTCCAGTTTTGCCTGGAAAGGAGGAGAAATTGTCCTGGGAAGAGGTGGAAGGAGAGGAAAGCAGGTTTGGATGTGCCCAGGGAAAGGGAGGATGCTGAGGTCACACCTGGGGTGGCTCCTTAGCAAACCTCTCCTTGTGTGGGGTCCTGATGGGGTCTCCAGCCCCAAGCAGCTCATTTTTAACCCCCACAGGGAGCTCAGGCAGTGCTGGATCTGTCCCTGCGAGGATCCTGCTCAGAGGAAAGAGTTGGGGTAGAGGGGAAACACCTTCACCAAAGGAATGACCCACTCTGTGTTCACAGCCCTTCATCCCTAAATATCCACCCCGTGGGCACCAGAAACCTCGTGGGGTGATCTCATCTGAAGGTTTAAAGCCAGCCATGAGGCAGCTCTGTCCACTCATTAATTCATTAGGACAACACTGCATTTTTGGGGCTTTTTTTCTCCCCCAAATCAAGCCCTGGGTGATCCCTTTGTGCAGGTGTGTCCGTCTGTCCCAGCGTCTCTTCCGTCTGACGGCTGATTTCAATCACTGGTGACGGGGAGGAGAGGCTGGGGATGATTAAACTGCTCTAAATGTCATGGAAACAGCCAGCTCAGGAAAAGGAACCGTCCCAGAGCGTTGTGTCTGTGCTGAGCTCTCATCTGCTCACGTCTCTTTAACGTCCCCACCACCCCTTTCATGTCCCTGCCACAAGCCCAGGCAACCACGAGGCACAAATCAGAAGGAATCTCGGCCTGGCTGATCCCAGAGCATCTCTGAGCTTCCCAACTCCCACAGCAGCTGGAAAAAAGATGAGCTGAGGCACCACAAAATGAGCAGTTCTCCTTGCCTTTCTGCCTATCCACGGAAAAAAATCCCAAAACCCTCAACATTCTGCTCGATTTTCAGATGGAGGAGGAAAGGGAGAGTTCCCAGCCAGATTCCAGAGGGATTTTTGGGCTGCAGCAGATCCCAAAGGGTTGGTGGATCGCTGCCAGCAGATCCAGGCTGGCACTGCCACCCAGGTGACCTCAGAGGAGCCTTTCCAGAGGCTGCTCCCCCTTGGAATCGCTCCTGCCCCTCCAAACCCTCCTTGCTGTTATTTTTTTTCCCCGTTCTGTGACCGCAGCCTGGCGCTCTGTGATTTCTGCCTCCCAACTCCTCATTTGGTGCCTCCCAATCAGCGTTTCTGTGGTTCCACACACTAATTACAGCCCCCCAGAATAGCACCCTGGGCTGTCCTGTCGCTGCTTTTGCATCCAGACCTTGCTGCTGTGGTCCCTCAACAGCTGCTTTCTCCTTCTCCCCCATCCAGAGGATAAATTCCTGCTGGAAATCCAGAGGATGAATTTGAAAGGAATCATTGAAAGTGAGTTTTTAGTGGTTTTTTTTTAATCAAATCACCCTCCATCTGTTTAGGATATTAATCCCAACCCCTGAGAGGGACTTCATAGGAAAAGATCCCTCAAAACCCCCAAATCTCAAATCCCTCAAAATCCCTCAGACGCCTCTCCAGAATTCAAACATGGTTTTTTTTTCCCCTTTCTTTAAGTTATTCTCTATTCCAGAGCTTTCACAAAGCCACCAGGGTGAAAAACCCCGTCAGCAGCAGTTTTTCCAGCAGTTCCTTCCCATTATTTTCCAACAGGAGCCGATTTGGCTCAGGTACATTCACACGGAGTGGTTTTGTTCCCTAATTGAAGCATCCAGTCAGATTATGCTTCTGAAGCAGCAAATGAGACTATTCACCAAAAAAAGAAAAAAAAATCTCTTTATCCTCGCTCAAAAGGTTTGCTTGCCTGGATATGCTTACGCAGGAGAACCCAAAAATGGGATTTTGCAATTTTAGCCTCATTGGGGCTGTCAGGAAAAGCAATTTTCCCTGCAGGGACAAAGCGATGGCACGGGGTGACACGGTGGTGCTGTCCCTGAGAGCCACCCCCAGTGTCCCATGTGCCAAGCAGGGTTCAATCCCATGGACAGCATCCCAAAAACCCCTCATTTAGACCCTGGGGAAAGCTGCATTAAATCATGGCCTGCACATTTACATAAAGGAGGAGAGGGTCAGCCTGACCTTCAGCGTCCAGCGTGGAAAATTTGAAAAAAAAAATGAAAAGGAAAAAAAAAATCCCACAAAAGGCCAGGCCAGGCCTGTGTGGAGTGAATGGGGCCAAATGAATGGCTGGCATTGTGTGCCCTGCCGTGCCAGCCCTGGAACTGGCACTGGACAATGCAGGGATGGGGACAGGACGGGGCCAGGAGCGGTTCTGAAAGGATCCCCTGGTTTTGTGTGTGTGGGGTACCCTGAGTGATGCCCACACTCAATGCCCTGAGCTCCAAAATGAGATTTTACTGCCTTTTCCTCATCCCATTCATTAGGGATCCCTGGAAGGAACCCAAGGCCCCCTTTCCCCGTGTCCTCTGCTGCTCTCTGGCCACCAGGTAGGTCAGGCCAGGCACTGTGCAGGTGCTGTGTCACCTCACAGAGGTGACATCCCCATCCCAGCAGGGCCCCACAGCCTGGCTGCTGTCCCCACTCACAGCCCAGGCTCTGTTATCCAGGATTTCCATGGGAAAGTGCAGAATTTTCCTTTTGCAGCCTACAGAAACTCCACCACATCCCAAACTCTGCTGCCCAGCCTTCCCTTTGCTCCCTGTTCCTGCAGACCTCACCCCAATTCCCGATTTCCTTCACCATTCCAGCCCAAACTCCATCCCCCTGTTGTCACCACCTCACCCAGGCCCTCCTCCTGCCCTTCCAAGCTTCCCCCTCTCCCTCCAAACCAAACCATCAGCCAATAACCACCCCGAGCTCCTGGGGTTTTTCCTGGAGGGGTTCTCTTTCCGTGACACACGTGTGAACCAGCAGGGACGGTTTAAAAACAGATTCACCCCTCGCTACAAACACGGCACAAAGCTGCTCCTTTCTTTGTGTCCTCCCCCTCTGCACCATTTCCCCTGGCTCTGGTTTCACCTTTGATTTATTTCCCTTCCACCTCTGGAAAAATCAGGAATTCTGCTGCCCGCAGGAGGGTGGATAAGGCGGTGGGTTGTCAGGGGGGTCTCTCACGGTGGGAAATGTGGAGTGAGGAGAAGCTTTTGGATTGATTTGCTCGTTTGGGAGCTCCCTGAGCCAAAGTGGAGGAGCTTGCTGGGGTTTGGGTGTAAAGAAAGCGTGGCAGAGCCTGCCTGGGAGGTGTTGATCCCAAAGATCCAGAGGGGTTCATTCCCACCTCTCCCACAGCGGAGGCCGGGGATGCAAAGGGAAGGAGAGAGGATTTGAGGAAGGTGGTGGACACGGAGAGGCTGCAGGACAGAAAGGGAGGGGGCAGGAAAGGATTCCTGAGATGCCAGCCTGGACTGGGATGGAAGGCACCTTAGGGATGAGACAAGAAAGGATTCCTGAGGTGCCAGCCTGGATTGGGATGGAAGGGACCTTGGGGATGAGACAAGAAAGGATTCCTGAGGTGCCAGCCTGGATTGGGATGGAAGGGACCTTGGGGATGAGACAAGAAAGGATTCCTGAGATGCCAGCCTGGATTGGGATGGAAGCGACCTTAGGGATGGTCCAGTTCCACCTGGGCTCACTCCCAGCGCCAGAGGGTGGCTCTTGGACCCCAGAGCACATCAGAGCCTCCTGTTCCCACCCCACAGCACCTGGACCCTCCTGAGGTGCCCCAAACTTCCTTTTACTCCATTTTTTGTCCCCCCACCTCAGAGCCAAATTAATCTGGGAGCGGAGCTGCCGTTTCCTCGGCCCCACAGACAGGATTTCCACCCCTGGATCCACCCTGAGCTTTCCTCCACACCAAGGTGCCTCAGGATCAAGGAGGGTTTTGTGTGCACAGAGGCTTTTAATCAGAATTTGGAACCTTTTCCATCCACAGAATCCAGGTTTTTATGGATTAAAGGCGATGGGGGGGAAAACCAGACCTGGCTGCCAAATTTATCTCGGGGTGAAAGCGGGATTACACCCCTCGGCTGGGGGAGATCTGCTGACACGCTCAGAAAATTGAACCCAACGCCAGATTTGGGTTGGAAAAGGATTTTCCTGCATCTGGCTGGCGACAATGAGCCAGCCATGGAACAGGGACCTGCTGGGACCACCCCAGGAGGAGGCTTTGTGCAGGTTCCTGTCGCTAATTCCCGCCCCTGCTGGAAATTTGGCTGCTCAGGAAAGAGCTGGGGATGGAAAGCTGAGCTGGTGTGCAAACATGGGGGTGACACCTCTCCTCCACACAGCTTTGTCCCTCTCTTTTTCCAGGAAACTGAAATGTGCCCTTTGCTGATGTTCACGCCCCCAAAGTATTTAAAAAAAAAAAAAAACAAACAAAAAAACCCAAAAAAAACAAAAAAAAAACCCCAACCAACAAAAAAACCCCCCAAAAAAAACCCAAAACCTCGCCTTGGAGTTGGACTTGGATGATCTTTGGAGAAAGCTGATCTTTCCAGCTCAGGGTATTCTGTGATTTTTTTAAAAGTATAAACTCTGCAGAGTTCCGTGAAATATTGCCCCAAATTTTCATCCCAAGGAAGGGAGCTGGGGCCTGAAATCAGGTGGGAAACCCATCCCAGAAATGAGGTTCTCCAAAGGAAACCCACAGGAAGGAACAGGGCTGGATGTGGTGGAGGCTGAGCATCCCCAGAGCTTGGATTTCACCACTCTGACCATTCCCAACCCAGATTTGACCATTCTGATCATTCCCAACCCAAATTTCACCGTTCTGATCATTCCCAACCCAGATTTCACCACTCTGATCATCCCCAGCCCAGATCTCACCCCTCTGAGCATCCCCAACTCAGATTTCACCCCTCTGAGCATCCCCAGTCTGGATTTCACCCCTCTGAGCATCCCCGGCTCAGATTTCACCCCTCTGAGCATCTCCAACTCAGATCTCTCCCCTCTGAGCAGCAAGCTGGGAGAAGGACAAACAAAACCCGCAGATAAATTTGCTCCTGCGAGGCACCAGCACCTCAGGAGAACCTTGAAGCGTTTGCAGCCATTCCAGCCCAGAGAACAGCGCCCAAAAGTCACCTCCAGCCCTGATTTTCCCCCACACTTTCCCCTGCAGTGGCCAAAGCTCTGTTTGCTCGAGCAGGTCTGACCTGCTGAACCCCAGCCAGGGCTGCAGAACAACGAACTCACAGCCAGGGACTTTTTTTTTTTTTTTCCATGTTCTTGCAGGGGATAGATACCTCCCTGACACCCCAATCCACATCCAATCTTCTGCATAAATCATTAGGAATCCCCTCTTCCAGCTCCCATCCTGGGGAGGGGGGGATGTGTTTATTGGGAACGTTTCCATCTCAGCTCTGTCAGGGTGAGGAACACACCTGCACTCTGGGGATGTCTGGAGTGGGCTTGGATTTTCCTCTGGGTGTTGGCAGGCAGCCCAGACTGCCTCCAAAAAGGAAAAATAATAATAATAAAAAAAAAAGGAATAGAAAGACCTCAGCATGTGTGAGGAACATGTGTTTCATTTGTTCGGGTGATGAGGGAAGGGGCTGAACACGGAGTCAGCCCAGAGGTTTTTAGGGTTTTGGGAAGGGTGTTTTGTCTGTCCTGGTGCAGGAAAACCTCAGAGAAGGTCAGAGAAGTGGCAAAAGGCAGGAAAACAACAAAAAAGATCATAATTGCAGAGAAGCAGCAGCTTGAGCACCAGCAGGGTGACAAGGACACAAACCCTGAGCAGCCTCATCATCCTCTCCCTCCAGCTCCTGGAGTCTGGCTCAGATGAGCTTTCACTTCCCACAAATTGCAACAATCCAAACCCACCCACCCTTTTGTAAATAGAAAATAATTTTTTTTCTTATTTACAGGCTTCTGCTGCAAGAAATTCACTTTTATGTGAACAGGACTAATTGGTGAATAACCTCCCACGTTGAACGAGGTTCCCAAGGGGGCAGGGAAGGGGAACATGCCCTGCTTTGGGCCAGAGCTCCCTGTCACGCTCTGCTCCCAAAAATCCCTTTTCCATCTTGCTCAGGGATGCTGCCAAAAAACCGTTCAGCTGGAAACCTCTCCCCCTCAAAAAGCGCAAAAATTTGGCTTTTCCCCTCTGCTCAAGCTGAGGAAAACCTTTCCCAAGATTTTCCCACCTTTCCCAAACACATCCATTTGCTGCTCCTTCCCAAATCCCCTTTTTGTGGTGCTTTTCCTGCCCCTGAAACTCCATCCTTGGCCCTGCAGATCCCCCCTGTGCACAGCAGCGCTGCAAACCTCGGGATGATGTCACCGGAGAGAGAGGAGCAGCTTTCCAGCATTACATCAGCCCTGTCTAGGCTCAGCCATCAGCCTCCTGCTCCTCAGACTTTCCATGGAAGAAATTCATCCCCCTCCTCCCTCCCTCCGAATTCCAAACGGAGCCAGGGCTGGAAGAGTAATGACCCCGCACCTCGGAGCATCCATCACCCCAAACGAGCCCCGGAGCTGCTGCCTGCCAGCTCTGAAACAGAGAACTCTGCCAGGGGGATGTCAGGAACAGCCAGACACAGCTCCCCAAATCCCACAGAGTCCCTGCAGGGGATGGAAATTGCTCTGAAGGATGAGTTTTGCTTCCCAGACATCGCTCGGTTTTCCTCTCGGTTTTTTTTTGCCCCAGGCCAGGGAAAAGGGACACAAAGCTGGCTGTCCCCTCCAGGCCAGCAGGGATGGAGAGCCCGTGGCAGATCCTGATTTCCCCTCAGCATTCCTGCCCATTCCCTTTGGGAAATGCTCCTCCAAACCAACTCCCCTGCAGGAGCTCCAACCATCAGGCTACAAACTGCTGCTTTGAGGAATAAGATCCAAAAATAAGGGGCTGATTTTCCACTGGCACATCCCAGCTACAGCGACCAGGAGCAGCAGGATGTCAGTGGTTCCTCAGACAGGGATGAGGTCCCGTGTCCTCCACCAGGAATTTCCTGGATTTTCAGGGCTGAGCGCCCCGTTTCCTCAGCATTTCCCACCCTTCGCCAACAAAACCCTCAAAAGCGCCAAGAACTGCCCAAATTATGGAATTCCAGGCTGGTTTGGGTTGGGAGGAACATTAAAAATTCATCTTTTCCACCCCTGGTGGTGGCGCAGGCACCTCCTAAAACCGAGCCTTAAATCTGGACAAACTCAGAGACCGCGCGGCTTCCTCGGGCTGATGTTTCACTTGGCGCTCTGGAAGGATAAATGACAGGCTGCAGGAGCGTTTGAGACATCAATAAAAGCACTTTTATGATCTGTTTGAACAATAAAGTGCTTTGTAAGCTATCAGAGGCCCGCAGGCATTCGATACCAGCAAAGCGGCGCTAATTATCCACACACGCCAGCACAGAGTCACCATATGACAGTTTATGAAATGGAATTTACCACTGACCAAACAATCCGTGGAAAAATCAACCCCCCCCAAAAAAAAACCTCAAAAAAAGAAGAAAAAAAAGAAGAAAAAGATGTATTTTGTAATCATGACTAACGAGGCTCCATCATGACAGGCAAGGCTGACCCAGCCACCGAGCTTGAGCGCGGGCCAGATGGCTGAACCTGCAATTACCCGGCGAGAGGGATGGAAAACAAGGGTTTCAGCAGAGTGTGTGCAAACAATCCAGCTGATGTTTCCAGCCAGGATCTCCTTTTCCTCGCTGGCACCTGGCACTGAGGGGGTCGGAGGAGCCAGCGCCAGCTTGGGGTGGAAATGAGAGCGCGGAGTCGCTTTTACGAGCTGGTTTGCAATTCTTATTCTGGCCCCGGGTGCTGCTGCTGCTCCCTCCCCTGAGAAAACCAGATGACGTCCCTGGGCACCTGTGTAAGGTGATGCTGGGCCTGAGGTGTTGCCAAACGGGGCCCAAATTTCACTTTTTTTTTTGATCAGATCTGCATCGCTTGGGCTCTGGCACCCAAAACCTCCCTGTTAATTGCAAACCCATCCAGAGGCATAACCCTCAATAATTGCAGACATTTTCTAGGCAGAGCTGCTCTCCTGGAAGAGCCCAGAGCTGTGATTTAATCCATATGTCTCAAGTGCACCATTTTAAAGAGGATCATTTGGAAAAAAAAAAAATAATAATAAAAAAAAATTTACTCCGTAAATAAAGCAGAAGGAATGACGAGAAAACCAGCGAGCAAACGGAGAATTATTAGGAGACTGGGGGAAAGCTACAGACATCTTCAATCAAGATCCCTAAATGCTGGCTCAGGAGGTTTTATTTTCCATCCTCTCACACCGTGCTACACGGTGGTGGTGTAAAACATCCCCTCCTGAAAAGGCTCCGCAGCAAAGGAGGTGAAATCAGATTTGGCAGGGCCAGCAGAACGGGCAGCCAGCTCTGTGAATTACCTGCTTCCAGCAGCCTGCCAAGGCAGGGGGAGAGAAATGGGAACGTGGATTTGTGGGGCATCCCTGGACACACAAATCCAGGGTACTAAAAAAGATTTTTAAAAATTGGGGTCTTTTCGCAAGTTTAACAAAAAAAAAAACTCCGTAAATCTGGGTTTCCCCCTTTTCCTGAGCCTCTGGGTTGAGCTCAGATCTTGCAGGATGTGATGGCTCCAGCCCTGAGCTCATGGGGAGCCTCGTTGTGGGGGTGCTGCTGGTTCAAAGAGCACAAAATCCCAGGATTATTCAGGTGGGAAAAGGCTCCAAGATCGAGCCCAGCCTGTGCCTGCTCCCCACCTTGTCACCAACCCTGAGTGCCACATCCAGGTGTTCCTTGGACATTTCTTGCCTCTTCTCTATCAGAAGAGTTCCCCCACACCTTGATGTTTGCACAGAACCCTCCTGCCACCAGGAACAGCCAGGACAGAGGTGCTGGGGTAAAATTGGGTCTAAAATGTGAATTAGAGGTGGATTTAGACCTGAGGCTCTCATCATTTGTCCCTGGGAGCAGAGAAAGTCTGAAATTATCACCAATTTCTCCAAGTTTGCTGCACCCCAGCACATCAATCCTGGGAGGAGAGGGAGAGTGAATCTCCTCCTGGAGCTGTTTGAGGTGTTACCAGCAGATCTGCCTGCAGGAGGGGGCTCGGAGACTTCCCCATCCCCAAACCCAGCAAAAAACCACCACAAAATGCACCCAACACCTACAAAAACCTCCTTTTATTTCTGCCCCTTCCACTGAAACGAAAGCTTTTGGTCCGAACTCGGAATAAAATAACCGGAAATGAGAATATAAAATATAAAATATATAAAAATATAAAATATAAAA
>VWYP01014170.1:2802-24801 GCA_013400435.1 Pycnonotus jocosus
TTTTTTTTTTAATTGGCACTGAATATTCCAGCTTCTTTTTCAGGTTTCCTGCTTCTGTCATGGACAGAGAAATTATATCAATAATCTGAAACTTTGATTTGAAGTTCTGAATAGCTGATATTTTGAGAGAAGCTGCTATTCAGGGACTTTTAAAAATGAAATGTGGTAGGATGTAAATAAGGCTTTGGGTTTACTGGCCTACTTCTGAGGTCTAGGGTTTGATTTGGCTCATTGTGTGAGCAGTGGGGGAGTTAAATTTTATGGTATTCCAGTGGTAGAGACTCAGAGCGTTCCTTCAGATAAAGTATCTTCTGCCTTGCTTAAAGCTTTATTTACTACTTGTCAAATTATGAATGTTACTGTAAAAAGTCTATTGAGGCTTGTAACTACACCTTTGTTCCATATGCCTGTTGTTTAACCAGATGTCTCACACTTCTTCAGTCTGAATGGAAATAAATTAAAAGCAATAAAATCAACCCTGATCTATTTTGTGCCTACTCAGTGGCTTTTCCTAGTGAAAGTCACTAGGCAAAAAGGCAAAATGTAGGCTTTCCTCTTTAATAGATTCAGGCATCTGCATCACTGAGTACTTAAATATAAACCCATTATCTGTAGTGATTCATTAATTAATGATCTGCCTAAGCAGACACAAGGGAGAAGAAAACATGGATAGAACTCTTGGAAATGGAATTAATATTCAAATACTATGGACAGTTTTCAAGAGGGCAGCCAAGTGACTCAAATGAATAATGAAGTGTGTCTTGAAATTGCATAGAAACTGATGAACCTGTGGATAAGTGCATCAGGTCAGTTTCATTTCATGGAAATGAAAGAATGTCTTTGTGGAAGGGAGGGGGTAGGAAACATTCATCTTGATGTACTTGCTATGTTATTGCCTTTTCCCTCTATTTTTGTAGCCTTACATCTTCAGTATTTGTAAGACACAATGGGATGACAATTAATCTAGTGAAAAAGTGGTTTTAGACATACTTTGCTGAAAATGTGGGGTGACCCAAGTGTAAGATATGACAGCCTGGAACAATAATGGAGACAAGGGATGTTCTTGATGTTACAGCACTAGCAAAAGGGGTTTTTGGAGGTCTGGTTTCACCTCTTAAAGCTCTTGAGTGCTGCATGTGATGTTGAGCAAGTCACTCAAGCATGGGCTCTTTTCTCAGCATATGGGGTTGCTTAACTCTTGGGAGCTTTTTGAAAATGACTTTCCATAACCTGTCAGGAGTTTCATCTCTATCTCAATAGAGATGGCTGTCTCCTGGTTGCACCTAGGGAATGGAGGTCCTTCATGTGAGTTTCTAGGTACTCTGGGATGGTGAATGTGTATTTCCACATCCTGGAAGACCAAATTATTATATAATGATAACCTAAACTTGAAATCTGCTGTGGCTTCTTACATTAGGAAAAGAATTCCTATACTTAGACTACTAACTTAGGATTACTAGTTCTTATTACACTCTTCCTTGAGTGAGCACTGAGAATTGTGTTGAGGCTTCAGTCTTATAAATCAGTACTCTGATCAGTCAGGAGAACACAATATATTTTTTTAGGAATGGTTTTGGAGAACTGAAATGTTTTCCAGTCTTGCATTGCACTAGCTCAATGTTTTATATGCACCTCTTGGTGAAACTTATACCTGAAACTCATAGGAAACTCTTCTGAGACTTGAATTTATATGTGTAATATGAATTTAGATGTTGCTTTCTCCGGGAACACAGGTGTTCTATAAATGGTAGAGACTGCATTCTCAAGACTATTACTATTATTACTATTATATTGTACTGTCAGAAGCAAAACTTGGAGACCATTAGAAGTGAAGAAATTGTTCTTCTAAGACAAACAGAAATATTTCATTTCTTTGGGCTTGTGTAAAGGCAGTGTGAAAATTCAAAAAAAAAAAAAAAAGAGTAGAAAATAAAATATGTTATAAAACCCAAAGGATTTAACTTTGACTAATGGGTGCCTAATGGGATCAAAATCTTGGCTTTGGGTCTTGCTCCCTACAGAATGCATGGAGAGGGGCACCAAAGGTTAGAATTAGTATAACAGCCTTTTGGCTCTAGGCATTTTGAGCACACTTCAACTATGTACAACAATGGGAATGGGCTGCTGCAGGAGGGCTTATCTGGTTGACAGTGATCAAGAGAAGGTGCTCCTTTTATATATCTGATAAAGTGCAGGTCTGTGCACCTATGTGAGGGTGCATCCTACAATTTTTTGAAACCTTATAAGAGCATGCTGTTCTTAAGGGTTTTCACAGCTGTAGGCATTACATATTTCTGTATTGGTAACCCTGAAATTTTCCTTCCCACAAAGAACGCTAGGGATTTGTTTACAAAACATAGAAGTAGACAAACATGTTAGACATGTGCCAGAAAATAAATACACACTCTATTTCAGAAGTAAGATCTCTTTCTGTTCTGTTAATCTCTGAGAAGCATGTCCTTGGTACTCAGGATGCATTTACATAAGGTGTGTTTTTGTTGGGAGAGGTATATTGGCATAAGTCATACCATAAATATAAGTGGGTTTCATTCACACTTAAGCCTTAACTCTAAATTCCAGAAAGGTAATTTCTCTTGATCCTTTTACCTTGGCCGTTGACAAATCCTTCTGACTCACTCTCTCAGTTTTGAGTATGCTTTCAGCAAATTGCTGTCCACCCTGTAAGACAGATCTCTTTCCTCCCCCTGGAAGTCATTCACAAGTGATGTCACGATATTAATTGGCTGATACAGAGATATGGCTTCTACAAGTACTTGTAAATGTTGACACAAAGATTTTGTCTTAGATCAGATATGCTGTACGTTACAGTACACTGTGTAGAAAGGGCCAATAGAACACTTAATACAAATTATTTTGTCAGTAAAAATAAGTCTATGCAATAAATCAGTAGGTTGTGCTAATATAAATTATATATATTTATGGAAGAAATTCTTCACTGTGAGGGTAAAGAATTTACTGTGAGGATGATGAGACACTAGAAAATGTTGATTGGAGAAGTTGTGGATGCCACATCTCTGCGGGTGTTTCAGGTCAAGTTAGAGGAGGTACTGAGCACCGTGGCCTAGTGTCTCTGCTCATGGCCAGGGGATTGGAACTAGATGTTCCTTCCAATCCAAACGAGATTTTTATTTTATAACTTGGTCTTGCCACTCTTTGGAGCTTTTGTTCTTAAATCTGCCTGTAAAGAAATACATGCTTTTGCATGGAAGTATGTAGTGATTGTCACTGGAGCATGGCCTGAATTATTTGAGGTGAAGTTTTCATGTGAGCTTTCCATGTAAAGTTTTCTGTGGAGCTGGCTTCATGTGATGTGATGACTCTGGCTAAAGGGTTACTTTGTGTGTCTACTGCTCACTTCTGCCTGAAACCAGCATTTAGTCTGTCACGTGGTTTGGCAAAACACTTCATAGAACCTGGCTTTCTACAGGAACCCGCTCTGTTTAACAAACCACCCTTAGAGACCAAGGTCTGCAGATGGCTTAGCTGTTGAATGTTAAGACTTTATATAATAAACCAGTAGTGCCTCTAGACATATTGTACTATGCAGGCTGGCAATACAAGATTTAAAGTTTTATACAGGAATTAACAAGGATTTCTTTACACTCTAATTTTAGGAATTGGATATCCTCATAATTTACAGATTTTTCTAGAGAATGGTCTACAGTTTTTTCATGTTACTTCTTGAATCTCATCCCACTCTCTTAGTAAAATATCATTTTTTTCTATATATAGAATACTAAGGACAATTCATAAAGGCTGTCTGTATTACTTCATTTTATGTCATCCATATAATTCAAATAGACAAATTTGATGTGCGAATACTAAAGTTGTGTTCTGACACCACAATCCCATAACAGAGGAATGATCACGTTGTCAAAAGACTGGCATTATGTTTCTCATGATCAAATACTGAGAGTAAAGGCTGAACTAAATATGAGAAAAAGAAGTAAACTTTTTTAAACATGCACTTGTATAATAGAACTATCAAATCTTTATTGTCAGAAGTTGGCACATAAAAGGAAAATAGAATTTCTGATTTGAGTGGTTTGGTTGCATTGGCTTAGTATGCAGTCTTGCCTAGCCATTCTTGTTGAATTGTCTTAATTTTCTCAATAAAATAGGATAACATATCACTTCTCTTATGTTCTGCCTCTTTTAATCCATAAGATGAAAAAGTAAGAGAAACAAATTGGTTTTGCAATATTGCTGACTATTATTCTGAATTTCTTTATGAAGAAATGGAGAGCTATTATAACAATTCTTTTCACATTCTCTTGCCTCTTTTCCAAGCAGAGTAAAATAAAAAATCATGTCTTGAAAGTCTAACACTCTCATGAAAAAGTTAAATTACTAAATTATATCTATTTTTGTTCTGTGGGAGAAAAAGCTAAGATGACTTCTCAGCAAATTGAATCTCTCTAGAGCTGATTTTCTTACTAAACTTTTTATCAATGTAATATAAAAAAAAAAAAGAAGAGGAAGACCACAATCCATACCCTCCTAAAATTTAATGCAAGAGAATAGTTGTGATTATTCATAATAATAGAATAATTTAATCTGGTGACTTATGAATGTCATTGTGATTGCCCATCTTTGCCCTACCACCTGCATGTGAACACTTTTTCGAATGTATAGTAACTCAAGAAACAATTGAATTTGCTGCTTAGTTTTATGGTTTACTTGACAAGGTAAAAGGTTGATTGGTCAAAGGTTGGACTGATGATCGTGAAGGTCTGTTCCAACTTATATGATTCTGTGTTTCAAGAATTGGCTAGAAAAGATGAACATACAGTCTAGTATCATTTGCAAACACAGCGACTTTAATTTCTGGAAAGAGAGGACTTTCCTTCTGTCTTGGGTAGTTTACTGTGGAGTTGCTCTTGAGCAGGTACCTGGAGCCCTATGTAACCTATCCTCAAGTGAGAGAACTTCTAAAGTTCCCCAAAACTCATGGTTATATAGAAATATCTTAAATCTGTTCACCATATAATGAAGGAGATTGTACTTCCCCCCTTCCTGTATTTTTGTGGGTATTTGGGAACTACGAAGATGAAAGGGTGTGTGCACTGCTTTAAATAACTCAATTTAGGTAAGCTGCTATTAGGTGAAAGGGATAGATGTATCCCAAGTGTCAAGGAAACTAAGTGGCAACTGTTTCGTGAGAGTTTTTCTAAGTTCTGCTCTTGTATCTCCCATGTTTTGAGAACTCTTTTAACAAAGATTAGAAATTCTCTTTCATTTTAGAATGTACAGTGTCTTATCTAGAATCTGACCTGATGGCCAGATCTCAATAATGTCTTTCCATACACAACATATAGGAACATTTTTTCTTGCAGTAGCTTTTGTGAGTTAGGAATGAGGGTGTATCCCTTGCACAGCTATGTGTCAGGGCAGCCAGTGTCACTGAATCTGCACCTTTCTTACTCCCTGGAGAGGTGAGAAAGCCTCTGCCTTTTCTGGAGTCAAAGGACGAACAATATCCAGATTATCTTGCTCTTTGAGGATAATTTTTAAAGATTTAATTAAATGGCTTTGAACTGGAAAGGAAAAAGTGAATTTCTCAAAAATCAGTAAGTTTGTGAAATCCAAGGCAATTTAACGTAAGAGTGAGCAATGAGTTAGGATAATGAAAGTCACAGAATCTCATTGAACCATACTGTGACTACTTGCACCTTTTAAGAGAAACTGTATTACAAATCCTTGACATTCCACTGCGGTCTGTAGTATTAATAAAAAATCCTTGCCTGATTCTATTTCTAATTTGCAAAGATTAGTCTCTAGGACATGCAAAAAATGTGTAAATCTAGGCAGTATAATTTTACATTTGGAACAGAAAGAAATGTGTTTAAGAAGTAAGTTGTGTTATTGGAGATTGCTTTTTCTGCAACTTTCTAATAATTTAAGATATTTTAAGGGAAAGAGAGGAGTAACATATTTATCTAAGCCTACTATTAAGTAGGTTAAAAAGTATAGTAATTAGTTATCAGAACAATTTTAAGTGAGATTGACTTTCCTTTTTTCCCCATGAGAATCGTGCTGTGATCCATGATTCTTGCATAACCCCTGTTTATGTTTCACTGCCTCCAGGCATTAAATATGGACTTAATAGAGCTTGTGGTAGGCAGAATGAATAATTACTCAAGCTTCTGACCCTGTTCTGCTCTGGAAAGATTTAGTACCTATTGACATGGGTGCACCAACCCCTGTGTTTTGACTATTGATCATCTTCTGGCTGATGCAAGCACTACTGTAAGTGTAAAAATTATGCAATTTGGTGTTCCGAAATTATGCACCAGTGAAGAGCTGAACTAAATGAATATCTTTCAAAGAGTCTTGGGATGCAAGTTTGTCTTTCATTTCGGCTACAATTCTTTATATGCTGTAATAATCTAAGGCAATCTTCTCCATTTGTCACACAGCCGAGACAGCCATACTCCCCCTCTCCCCTCCTGCCCCACCTTTAGATTTCTCTTCTCTATTAATGGTGAGTTTTGAGGGGTTTGTATTTTATCACAAGTGTCACCCCATGAGATGTCAGCAGGATGAAATTAACATCATCTGTGGATTTCTCATAAGTTTTGGGAAAAAACCCTGTGTTATCTGTTATTTTAAGAAAAAAAGGAGCCCCGCCTAGTTAAAAATTAAAAATTTTTATATGTTTAAAAAAAGAGAGATATCTTTATTTCTTTGTATTGCTACATTACTGTAAGCATCAAACTGGCCATGCCAGGTTGTTGGTGTATGGTTCTCCATTATTAGCAGATTGTGTGGAACGGTGTATTGCAGGGATTCTTGGTAAGTTTACAAAAAGATATTTCATCATTTCAATGTAGAAAATGTTCAAGGACATGAGTAATTTTACTGCTGTGTCTGTCTCCTTGACTAATTTTTCCTTTTTTTTGATCACAAAAAGGTCTATTGAAAAAGAGGAAAACTTCATGTCATGTAGGACCTCTGCTTTGGAGGAAAGTATGCTGTCTCTCTTACACTACATGAAGGACTGCCTTTGACATTGTTTTCAATAAGAGGTTACTACAATTCCCCAAGGAGTTACCAAACATACTGTGCATGCTTCCAGAATGTTAGTAGACCCTTAAAAAAAAAAAAATCAGGGGACAAAAGTTTTGCAAATCCTCTTCTAATGAAGTCAGAGACAAATGGAGCAATGCTTTGTTCCTTTGTGAGGCTTGAAAGAGCATTCTGCAAAATAAATGGATCGTTGGCAACATGTGTCATTCTTTCATTTTTCCTTTGTGTTTTTTTTCCTAATTGACATACTTTCACACATTTTGGATAGCACTTGCATGATAAATCCTGAGTAACTGCTACCAGTGATTGTATTCTATATTCTAGAGGTCAGGCCTGCCATTTGTATAGAGCCAGACAGGGTGGAAGGATGGGCTGTCAGGGCCTTGTGAAATTCATCAAGGTCGAGGATAAAGTCTTGTATCTGGGACAGATAATCACTTGCACCAAGGCAGGCTGGAGACTGACTGGCTCAGGAGCAGGTGAATAGGACCTGGGAATCTGGGCAGACAGAGAGCTGCACAGCTTGGTGGGTGGTGAGAGACACCACACCATGGGAGGATAAGACTTCAGTGCATACATTGAAGCAAGGAGGATTATGCCTGGATATAAAGAAAATCTGGATATAAAGAAAATCAAGAGACATATTGAAAGACACTGCCCAGAGACACTGTATTCACTCCATCCTTGGAGGTTTTCAAGGCCAAACTGGATAAAACCTTGAATAACATGGTCTGATCTCATAGTTGACCCTGCTGTGAGCAGGAAGTTGGACTTGTGGCTTCAGCAGTTTCTTCCAAGCTGAGTTATCCTATTATTCTATTTTAAATATCAATAAGTTCCTGGATGCTAATACACTGGATAATATACTTTTTATTTTCTCTTTTGTATTAACTTTCTTGTTCTGTTACATAAAATATATTGCAATAAGCAATACTGTTACTTGTCTGTTGAGTGTCCAGCAGTTGCTCAAGATAGGCAGTGATCAGTTCATGAGGGACCTTATGGTCTCTGGTTACTTTTGCAAAACTTTGTATATTCTTACCTAGCAAGAAGAATAAAAGAAGTTGTTAAAAGTCTATACCTTTTGCCACTATTTTAAGAACTTTTATATGTTTCAGTTTTCTTGAAGACATATAGCTGAAGATTTGGCCTTATTTTATAGTCTTGTAAAGACTTTATTGATGCATTTCACACAGTGAAATATAGAAGCAAGAAAGCATAACTTGCAGGTAAAAATTTTAAATGAGCAGAATAAAATGGAAGACTGGTCTCCTCTGTAATCTAATATTTATGCATAGATTTCAAATACAGAGAATTTTTTTCCACTCTTTATCAATTTACCCTTTTCAGCACATCTTTTGCTATTTTTGGCACTCTTTCTTTGTTCTCACGTGCTTTTATTCCATATTTTGGTACAGAGTTCTGATGAAAGGAATGGTGTTAGTGTCTGATGTGACTGTGGACCCCAAAATATTTTTCCAGTAGTCCAAACTCAGTGGCTTCTCCCAGGCAGAATATATGAGTATCTTAAAAATAAAATAAAAAAAAAAAATTGCTGTAATAGTTTCTGTTCAAAGAATTTTCAGAAGTATGTATGGACAAAACTTATTTTAAAATTATACAAGGTATAAGACAATTTCTTAATATGTAGCAAACAGTCATTGGAAGAACATCTGAATTTCAGTTTATCTGTTTGAAGATTGGACTCATTTAGTCTGTGGGCATAGGACTTTTCATTGAAAATAAAAGTTCACTGTAATTTTTTCTGCTACAATGTGAGTAAACGTTAACAGATTGACATCTGTCCACTTCCTGATTTAGCAGGTTCTACTTTCTGGGAATGTTCTTAAGGCTTATTCAAAAAAAAAAAAAGAAAAAGAAAAAGAAAAAAAAAAGTTATCTTTCTGTTTTTTTCCCCTTGTCACACCTGTTCTTTTTGTTACATCTCTGTTCTTTTAGTTTGTACATCTATGTATGTACACTAAGAGTTTTGCCTGACAGAGTCAGCAGTAATTTCTTTCTTACTCTTCTGGGTTTTGCAGCAGGCTTTTAGGTCCAAGAGTCTTTCTTTATAAGCCAGACCTTCAAGCTCTGAAAATTAAGTTTCCTTTTAGCATACTAGATATACTTAGTGACAGAGAATCTTACAATGAAACAGAAACAGTTTCAAGGGACTTGGTTTGGGGAATCTCAGAGGAAGGACAGAGATTTTGACTGCTTAGGTGAAACATTTTGTTATTTCCAAAATAATTTACTTATATTTCATTATTTCCACAGTATAAGAAAAAAAATATTGTAAGAAAACTATTTTAGTTAAGGAATGGTCTATTAATCTCCTATAACTTCCGAAGAGATGTGTTGGTTGAGATACTTAGTTTCTCTTAATTCCTAATAAAATATTTCTGTTGACTAAAATACTAATATTGGTTCCTCTTGAATTACAATCCCTGTTTTAATGAAGGATTGGTCAAAGAATGCTGAAGGCCTGGATGGCTCTGCAGCATTTATTTAAGTCCTTTGCTATAGCTGGAGGCTCGAAAAATATCCAGCTGCAATGGATTTATGGAACTATTTCAAAAGACCCAAGACTTTCCCATAAACTTTTGACTTTTATTATCACCCTGCCCCAAGCAACAGGTATTGTAAGTGTCAGGAAGAAACCAGGGAGTCCTCACAGAAAGTATTTTGGTTCCCTGGAAGCTATTTCTTTATAGAAAACCCCAAAGGACCCAAGGGACCAGGGCTTATGTTATTTTATAGTATTTAATAATGTCACATGAGTGAAATATTTCTGCCAGATGCTGAGTGATGTTATTTTAAAGTCATACCTGAGTAAAAAAATCTCAACTTTGTTTCCAAGAAGTTAAACTTGGTAGGCCTACCAATAGACATTACGTTCTCTGGCATTTATTCACAGACTCGTAGAAAATGAAAAAAAAAAAAATGCAGATCAGTAGTAATGCAGAGATAAAAGAGGCATTAGAAGAAGTAAATATCCCTTTTTGTTCTTTCTGGGACATTAGAGGAAGCTTGAGGTATATGATTAATTCAATGTGTAATTTTTAATGATAGCAGTTTCTGTTTAAATTTCCTTGTGTACAGAGTATCACAACCCCAAAAATTTCCACCACAGATTTGATTTATATTTCTTCGGTAATTTCTTTGTTCTCATAGTTCAATGTTGGAAAGATTCACTCTTCTTTGGAACAGAATAAATCGGGGTTTACCTCTTGTTAAAAGCAAGTGACTAATATCTACATTACAAGGTTGTTTATTTAGGAGGGACTTAGCACGGTAGTTGAATTGTTGAGAAATACTCATGTGTTAACAACCCATACTTTCCCACAATATGGGGTTTTTGTTGATGCTTCTGATTTTGGTCTTAGTCCCAGCCTTTGTCCTTCATTTATCCTTTCTCTCTCTTTTGACTTTTCCAAACTTTGTGTCTTTTTTCTACCTCGCTTTTATTTTAGTTGGGCCTCAGCTGTTTCTTCGTGCTGTCAGTTCTGAAATGTACACCCACCTTTATCTGATGCTGCTCTTTATAGATGTTTTCAGCCTTATCATCTGTGCCTGATAAGGCAGTGAACAATAACTAATTCCTCTTCCCATGTAAGCTCTCCTGCAGGTATTATTTCTGGGATCTTCAGACATATTATGGAAGGGAAAATTACACCTTGGCTCTACCTTTCATATTTAATAATATATTTCAAAAAGTGATTGTTAGAGTGAATGTAAAATTTCAACTGCATTAATGAAAAAGGTATAGCACCTACCAAAAAGTTGTACTCCCAGTGAACAACAGGACTTAAGGTCCTCTGAGTCTTTACCAAGTAAACCTTCCATCAAAGTTAAATTTTTAAGAAATGAAGGGTGTTGTATATTGTACTTCTTATTATTAAGACAGGATGATATTTTTTGTAGGTTACTAAACCAGTGTAAACCCACACATTTTTCATTGTTAAGGATATTGTAGTTTGCTTGGGCTTGCTACACTTAACTTAATTAAAGTAGCCCCATTTTTCTCTTTACTTCAGAGACATTACTAACCTTTATTACTTTGCTCTTTAGCTAAACATTTTTCAGAACTCAGGAGCTGGAAGTATCAGCATTTGGCTTTATACTTGTAAAAATCCTTAGAATCAAAGAGGGCTGAAAGGTCCTCAACAAACCGAACATATGTGGCATATTTGGTGGTGATGTCCTTGTAAAAACCAGGCTGTGAGTAGTCAAAGAGATAGAAACTTTTTTTCTTTTTTTTTTTTTTCTTGAGAGTCTGGTCCTGTGGGTCAAACTGGAAAGAGTTAATGGTGCATTTTTGGAGGCTCTGTTACCATCATCTCTTTCTTGCTCTTGCTGTGCCAAGGCTTCAGGAGCTGTCAGATTAGCCATTTTCATAAGCAGCAAAACTAATATTTATCACTGTAAATATAATATGGAATATATCAACGCTCTTCTCTTGGACAGAGTGCATGGTGAGCTACATCAACAGTTTAAATGCAGATTCTTTCATAAATATAAAAGGTTTAATAAACTTCTATATTTTTTTTCCTACAATGCTGTCTGTAGAAAGCACAATCATACCAAAATTTTAAATAAAGGCTTATGGCAAAGGACTTTTAAACCATTGGTAAAAAAAAATAGCTTTAGGTGCCTAAATCCATGTCTGACAGAACTCAACAGTGCTGAGCCAGAAATTATTTCACCTCATCCTAGGTGTTTGGCTTTGCTCCTGTAATTCCAAAGAAGAGCTTGTAAGTCTTCATTAAGAGTATAGGGGAAAAGGGGTGCCAGAAGATGTGGTTGCAAAGCTTTTTGCCTTTGGCAGAGGCCAGCCTAGAGGCTCCTTCCTCAGTGCTTGTTTCCATCACAACTCCAAGCAGGACTGCCTGGACTACCCTGGGTTACAGCATTGCTGGAGCACCAAGCAGGCCCTCGAGGTGGAAGCTTAATCAGCAAACTGTGCCACCAAAAAACCCCAAACTCTTGCTGAGTGGGGTTAATGCCTCCACCTGGGAGCTTTGAAAGACAACAAGGAGTCCAAGGTGAACTATTTCAATTATTAGTCTGGAAGTACTATTGATGGCAGTACTAAACCCCACCGTGTTCCAAGTGTGAAGAGTTTGTGTTGACGTGAGGGGAGAGGGACCTTTCACTCAGCTTGGGTGTCTTGGGAGAGGGCTCGGGACATGAGTGGATAGGCGAGGTCTGAGCCAGGCACATCGTCAGTGCTGCCTTAGATACCAAGGAAAAGTTTTCAATCAAGCAGATGCTGAAAGTTCAGGAGACCCTGGTGATCTCATTGGAAGTTTGGATCAGTCTGTGATTGAAAAGAGAAAGTTTCACAGACGCTATACTGTGGTAGCCTGAATATTTGGTAAAGTGCTGGTGATGGGTTCCTTCTTCCTTCAAATATGTTCACAGAACCTGGGCAGCTGTGACATCACTCATTATCTGCTCTGATTAGGGTACAGAGTTAAGTTCACCTTTTTCTGTTTAGAGCTTTTTTATTGAGTAAGTGTTTTAATGTGATTCGCTCTTTTTCTTCTGTGAGGGAGAGGGTGTCCTGGAGTTCCCAGGGGCGTGGTCACTTTTATAAACATTCAGTGTGCCTTCCATCTGGACTAGCAAACAAGACATTTCAGTCTCTTCTGGGGAAAAAAAAGAGTGATATAAAATAGAGGTTTGGGATTGATTTTTTTTCCAGATCCATAGCAGATCATAGATGATGTACAAAATGCACAAAATCAAAGAAATCTCAAAAGTATTTGTCAAAGAAATAAATTTTTTAGAATCACTATTTTTATTTTTTTTTTACTTCAATTTTAATCCAGTATGATAATATTCCTATTAAGGCAGCCACGTCTATGCACAAAGATTTGTTGTCACCCAAGGGATTTCCCTGCCTTGTGTAAAGCTGAAACCTCCCTTTACTATTTTTTTTTCCTGTCACTTAATATGGAATTAATAAGAAACTCATCTCTATTAGTTTCAAAATCTGTTTCTTTCCACTTCCTTAAATTTTATTCTGATTGTATTCAAAGATTTGATGTACATTTTACTTCTGTACAGAAATACGCCATTACTTAAAAACTGGTATTTCTTCAAATGACTGATCCTCTTGTGTAACATCTCTATCGGTGGTTTCTCTGACTGCTTTTGTGTTTTTCAGAATATACTTTGTGAGCTTAAACAGCAATGATTTCCCAAAAAAATAACATCTCTGAATTTTATATAATCTTCAAAAATTTATTGTGGTTCCTGATAGAAAAGAGACTTCAAAAATAACACCTGCTTAATAAATCCCTTTTACCAAAACTGTATGGCTTGGATTTGTGTAATTTTTCTTTAATGACAAAAAACCATGAATCATTATAAAACATGATAATTGTTATTATTGTCAAAATTCCAAAGTAAATCCATGTGAAAGCATTCAGACCTTTTGTGGTTAGACTTATTTACAATTTTTCACAATTAAGTCAATCGTATTGAGTTTTCTTACTGACTGATCTGGTTTTTCCATTTTGCTCACACTCTTTATTCAGAATTAATTTTTAAGAGGCAGTGTTTTGTCCCACCACAAAATTTTGGAGTTGCTTTGTTGAAACAATCAAGCAAGATAGAAATCCTTTGAATTGGTCCCAGAGAGCTTTTCTGTACCTTTGCTGTATGTGTGTCTTGACAGAGTGTGGCAACTGTGTAATAAATTTGATGGTCATGAACATTAGTTTTACTTTTCTGTACTGTAAACTCTCATTAATCTCTGGTGAGATTTCTTCACAAATGCGCCACCAAAGTACTATAAAAGCATTGTCTCTCTTCTGAGTGAGAGGTAAGCTGGTAGGAACATAAAGCTCATTCAGCCATGTGCATCTCTGCAGGTCAAAAGTGGCAAATTAGAAATAAATCAGATGTTTGCTTGTTTGAATAGTAAAGTAGTCTTCCTTTGAATCATGAATTAATGAACTATTTTCCATAATATTATGTCAAGGGACTTTGCTTTGTTTAGATAAGTAATAAGATAAGCACTTTAAGCTCCAGAATAATGAAGTTACCTGTCATGACCACAAATAGATACATGTGATTCTTTAAATATACATTATGTCTCCTTAAGTAATTTCAAATTAAGTATATCCCCGTTCTTAGGATTTATTGAAGGCAAGTTACTATTGCCACAGAACTTGTAGGTGAAGTTCTAATGTCTGCATGAGATGGAATGAGCACAGGTGGCACGGCAGAAAAATGAAGAGTTCTGTGGGTGAATGTGGACAGGTCAGTTTGATTTCACTGACAGAATGAGGTAATGAGATTTCCACAGCATGCCAGGTTTTTCTGCTGGTCTTTATCCTACTATAATTAGACATATTGTTCAGGTGAGCAAATCCTAGGTACTTTCACTGTGAACAATACTAAACTTGATTCGCTTCCTTCTGACTGATCTGAACACAAAGCAGGTGAGTTTTTAATTTACTGCTACACTGATGATGCATCAGCTGCTTTTCTTTTTCTTTCCTGTTAATTTCTGTGCTTTCACTAAGCTTTCAAGGCATTTAAGGTGTTTTTTTTGTTGTTGTTGTTGTTTTTTGTTGTTGTTTCTTTTAAAGATTTTTTTCCTTTATAAAGTTTTTTTGGTTCTCTTGGGTGATTTTTTTTGTTGTTGTTGTTGTTGAGGGGTTTGTTTGGTTTTTTTTTTTTTAGATTTTACAGCTCTTCATGTAACACCTTAAGTAATTGCTGTACTTTATTTAATTGGAATGACAAACAATAGAAAGTTAATTAACAAAAAAAAGTCCGCTGGAGGGCAAGTTAGCAGAATGGTAAAGAAGCCATGATTTACGGTATTTGCACAACTTTCTTTATAAAGCAATTGCTCTTCATTATAACAATGCCAGGAGAGAAAACAGAAAAAAAAAATGTGTTGCATTAGCAAACAATTAATGAGCATTTGTAGCTGAATGGAATCCACTTTTATGTATTATTTCATTAAAAGTTTACAGGATCCATGAAACCAGAGAATAAATAAAGGTAATGATTTCAAGGTAATGATCTCCTAGAGGGCATGAATATTGAACAAATATGTTAGTCTTGCCTACTTACTCAAGCCTTAAAACCAGGGGCATTTTATACCTTAATTTTTCTACTCTTTCATTGAAAGTTCAGTGTGCTATTAGATAAAAGAGAAATGGGCACAGGTATTTCAAATTTATCATTACCGCTATATTCTTTATTGAGGCTTAACAAGAGCTCACTTTTTCTGTTAAATCCCCCACAATTTAAATCCTTTTTTCCATTGTGAAGGATAGTTCTTTGTGTCCTTGAAGCAAGTAGCAAATCTTTTGTAGAAGTTGATGACTTCTGAAAGAGTGATCAGCATTTTTTTGGCTGTGTATCAAACGACACTTTTATTGGGCAGTTTTCCATCAAGGCTGAACCTCCAGTCTTGGTGCTTGCATGCACGCTTAGGTGACAGGAAGGCTTTTCACCCTCTTCATCATTGTTTCACACACTTTGCATTCTTAGGCAGACGTCGTTGGCAGCTTCATTTCAGCTGCCAGAAAGGTTTGATAATGTTGATAGTTTCAACACAATGCTCCTTTTTTTTCCATGTAACTAATGAGTACAGAGACTGAAAGGACAGCTGGAGCTTGTGTAAAGAGAGGTTCATATGAGGATCTCTGCAATTTCAGAGTGCTCCTTTAATTCAACATTTTACATATGTACAGAAGCAGCCACCAGTGTTCATTTTCTTGTTGTGTCCTTTTATTCTCAGTCATCTGCCTTTATTCATCTGTTCGTTTTTGTGTCATATTTAGCTTCTAAAAGTTTTGGGAACAAAACTGCCTCAGTTGTGCGTTCCTGTGGGGTCTAGTGCAAAGGAGTGCTGCTTCTTGGCTGAGCCTCTTAGAAACAAGAACTATGAGGAAAGGATTGTCAGGTTTCTAGTAAACTTCTGCTACTGCTTTACCATTCCCATTCCTAAGTACATCCAACATGGTCTAAATTTTTTTTCTTAATAGGCTATAAACTGTCAAATGCTTTATCACTTTTATCAAAGTTCCACTAGAATTTGATAAAAATTGTTTTAATCAGTGTGAGTGTGGTCAAGACAAGGGCTCAGGTAGAGTACTCTGAATATGTGAATATATGTCACCTTACCACCCAGGTGAGATGTCTTGCACATCTGTGAAATGAACATGTACACACTTACTGGATTATTGAACAATGGGGGGCTACTCAAGGACATTCTAGGCTGAGAAGTTGTCTGAAAGGAAATTTGAACAAGGGATATGGAAGATCTGGACAATCCTGTGAACACTCAGAATGGAAATGCCAACGATAACTGAAAGTTGATTCAAATCTACACCAAACTTCTGGGTTAATTAAATTGAGCTGGAGGCTTTGTGTGGATTTTTTTTTATCAAGATAGATGTTTCTGAAGAAGATTTAGTAAATTAAAAACATAAAAAGAAACTAACAGCAACGTGACAAACTTCCCAAAACCACAAGGACTGCTTTAATAATCTTTTGAAATGGGGAGTCATCTTCTACATACTGATTCATTCTATAAGATCTGGTTTGCACTTTATTTTTAGTTTAGCAGTTGGATGAATTTGAATGGGCAGCTCTTTCCCAACTCTCTGATACATCTAGGTTTGTATCCAAAGAAAATGAATGAATATTGTTTCTGTTTTTATGAAAAAAGTACCTCTTGAGAAGATCTGTAGACAAATGCTGTTCATCTGAAATGTTGGAATCTTGCCAAAATATAGCTTTAAATTTACTGAGTTTTGGAGATTTTTTTGTTTGTGTTTAGGTGGAAAGACTGAGTTCCTTGTGTAGAGGCAGTATTCCTTCACAGACTTATGTCTTTACTTTTCCCTACTGGAAATTTGACTAGCTTGTTACCTGGAAGAAAGAGTAATGGAAGGGCATGAACCTGGTAATGTGTCTTTGTTTTCTCTGAAATTGAAGCCTCCTGACATTTCCTGACAAAGCATATGAAAGTATAAAGTAAATTAAAACAGAGACCAACTTGGACAAGTATCAGACTTAAGTCATTTGATGTTTCTTCTTAATGAGGAGTGTCAATTCTTTCATCTCTTTCTTTTATCCAATTCATCAGGGCAAACCAGCCCACAGATCTTTGCCGTAACATACAGAACAATTTCTAACCCCAAAGACTGTGTCAATTCAAACAGCACTTTTACAAGTGCAGTGACAATCTATTGCACTTCTTTAGAGAGTTCATTTTTGGTGTCAGTTATAGCATCATAATGTGCACTGTATTATTGTTCTACTTAGTGAATTGCTGATGTGTATAATGATGCACCTGTTAGTCAAGAAATCCCTCAGAAGCCAAACGATGCTATTAAATTGACACACTCACACAGAGCCAGAACTGTCAGGATGTTTCCTCTGCATTATGCAATATTTTCTGCTTTATGGCCATTAAAGACAATAATAAAACAGCTGTCGCTGAGTGCATGTTGTCAAATATCAGTGAAAAGCACTGAGATGATGATAGCACTGTGATGCACACTGCAATAGCTAAGGATGGGCCAGTGTTTTTATTATCAGCCCTGGATTTTCTTCTTTATGTATATATCTTTGCCCTAGGCAGGAACTTTCCAGCCAGCAAATAAGTCCTGGAGAAATAACCAATTTTTGCTCTTGCAAAATTTTCAATAAATATATCCATATAGCTTGATTTATTTTCTGAAAATAAAGTATAATGACAAACTGCCAATGGATTTTGCAGCTTTGTGTGTCTACCACTGGTGCTGAGAAATGATGTGACTTCTTTGTCTGTGAAGGTGAAGAGAGAGGCTAGACAGACATTCAGGATATCTTGAGTTGCAACATTGTAAAGCAGTTATTTAATTCATATTTTTCCAAGAACACTCAAACACTGGGGAACCTTCGAGCTTTTTGCCCAAACTCTTGAATATCTCTTGGCCTCTGTTACAGTTCTGCCTGCTTTATCTCAGCTGAGGTCAAGATGAAAGACACAGGAAACATAGAGTCAAGTTCGGTCTTGGTTGTTTATTATATCTTATCTACTTACAGTATTTACAGGCTCACAAGCCATGAACTTAACTAGCAAGCTAGGGAAAGGAGACAAAATGGAGTACTTCTAACTTTTACCAAGGTTATTTAAGTGTTAATTACCCAATCCCAAGGTGACACTTATATAATTTATATTTCTGACCCAATAATGACCACCCAAGGCCCGCAATGCGGATGTTTTTCATCCAACCACAGAAAACCACCCAAACCCAGAAGAAGGTGAAGGACTTAGACAATGCCTTAAATCCTCCATCTTGACTCACACACATTCTTATGTACCAAAACCCCAAATGCTAATTTTCTAGGACTCCAACAGGCCAGCTAAGTTTGGGAGGAGGCTGCCTGCCATTCTAAGGAAGATGTCAGAATCTCTGTAAGCTGATTTGACTCTGTTTGGAAACTTTTTCACTGACAGGGCAAAGGGAACAAATGATCCTCTGAGACCTGTTCACTGCACAGGTCCCAGTATGATGGAGGGTGTGCTTCAAGCACCAGAGATGTGAAAGCCTGGTCTCCACAGGTGGCCCAGGAACACTCCTATGGAGAAGAAATGTCAGCAGGAAAAATCATGACCTTGAATGCCATTCTGTGGAGCCATGTGGTTTTTATTGCCAGCGTAATCTCAAGATTACAAGTATTATTTTAAGATAGCCCAAAGAGATATAAATACATTATTTCTTCATATGAGTAATGGTAGTAGCATTTTTTCTAGCTGACATATAAAAAAATACTGCCCTTCAGACATGTTTTAGTAATTCTCTTGCCCTTACAAATATGTCATACAATTACATAATATTTGCAAAAGATTGATGGAAACCAGTTATGCTAGGTTCCACTTCAGTGCTCTAGAACAAGGCTATGCCTCTCTCTTTAGATCATGAGTTAGCATCCTGATTGGTTTAATGATCACTTCTTAAAGTAAAGAACAGGTTATAACTGGAATAAGATCGGGCAACAGTGAAGAACAAAGGATTAAATATTTTTTGACATAATATGACTTCTGCTTATTTTAAAAAACAAACCAGAGAGGAAAAAAACTGAACTAGATTGACATGAAAGCCCTTGGAGAGATTTTCTAGCTAAGAAACCCCCAAGGTCTATTATGACAACTGTTTCATCTGGCTTCAGATTGGAAAAAAAAAGGTTTCTGAAATACACAAGAACCTGCACATGGTCTCATTTGTACCTTGATTCGGGCAGAGGCGTCTCTTTTCATCAGACCATAACATGGATGTAATAGCAAACATGGCTAATTCACCTGACTAACAGTATCTGTGACAAAATGATCCATGACTCATAATCCAGATAACGTTTCAAAGGAAAAGAGGAGAAGAGCCCAACATGAGTTACATTGTATATCAGAAAACATGGTGATAATGGGAGATGTGCTGTGTTGTGTCTTGTGAAGTTAGCTAAGATGATTTGTGAAGCTGAGAAGCCACTGTGATGAGCTCCTCTCTTGTACTCTATGTCACAGCTCAGCTGTATAAAACATAGTTTGAAATTAGATTTAGTGTTTTGGGCCAAATATTAGAAAGATACCATTTCAGTGATTGCACTGAACATACTTTAAAATAAGGAAAGGGTGCTTAACTTCCAGGGAAAAGAAATTCAGTGTAAATTATTTTGCATAATGAAGCAGCCAGTTGTATATCATGCTGAATCTTCTCCATACTTCCATCTCCATAATAGATTAGGCATTCACTGGAAATATGAGTTAACATTTATTTAAATATTGATGTTGGCCCCTAAATGAGTTGTCAGTGGTGAATAATTGGATTAAATTGTTAGAAAAGTTTTTTTGAGGAATTTTGTGTTAGAACATATGTATTAGACTCTGTCTTTTCTGATTACTGAAATTTTGCAGTTTTAGATTTCTGAAAACCTCAAGCAGATAATCTAACATTTTCCAGCTCAAATATCTGCCTGAAGGGGAATGGCTAAAATTTATTACTAAGGGCATATTTCTAGCTACAAAAAACACCTCCCCAATCCTCAAGTCTTCTTATAAACCTTTACCAGAGGATTTATTGATGTTATTTGAGAAAACAGTCTTGAATGTCACAAACTCAAGAAAATCCTAAAGGCAGAATAAGATGCAAGGAGATACAGTTTGAAGCACTCAGTGATTCAAGAGATGAATCCCTGAGCAGTGATAGTTGGGCATTTGTAGAAGTCAAATGTCATCACGACAGGTAGGAAATCTACTTGGTCATCTCTAACCCAGGTTCTGTATTTCTCCAGTAAATTCAAACTTATCCTTCATGTGCATGTTTTGCAATATTTGATGCAGAGGGTGATATTCTTCAATGTCAGAGAATTCCTCTGCTATTTTTGCTTTCATTCCAACACTTGTAAATGGATAAAGTTGCTGAATGCACCCTCCTTGCTGTCAACCTGTAATTAAGTGTGAAATCATCATCTTACACAGTGAGCTCTTTGCCATTAGAAGCTTGCTTCCTTTCACTTTGAAGTACCTCTAGCAAGATATGTCCCTCTCAATAGCTTCTGTTCTCATCTGACTCTCTCAAAATGTCTCACAATATATCTTTTTTATCCTCACAGTATGATATAGAGCCTTTATAGTCCTTTTCAACCTACACTGAAATATTTGTTATTCAATAAACTGTTTTCTGAATTTGTAGATACTGTTCAATTCCATGTATTGTGTTCACTTAGAATTAAATTCTTTCATGGAAATGTAATTAATAGCCTATGATTTCTAGGAACAAAAAAGGTAAAAATAAATAAAATAGTGAGTGATTTGACTGGTTTATATAACTTGTTAAACTAATTCATCACATACCGTAACAACAGGACAGCAACAACTGAGCTGCTGCCAGAAATGGGGACAAAACCAAACCTCTATCTCCTTTCAGCCCTGCAGTGTAGACCTGGCTTCAGGCTGGGATGGCATCCAGTCCATCCCCCAGCCTCCCTAAGTTTACCACCTAAAAGCTATAAGGGCTATAAATACTTACCTCCAGAAGCTCTATTATTCAGTGAAAATGGTGTCAATGGTTCATGTACAATAAAAAATTGTTACCCTGTAGGCAGCTCCAGAATTACCATTTAAGACCAGCATTTGCTTTACACAATGATGGCATTAAAACAAATAATGTGAGCAAGATGTATAGAACAGTTTGTGTTAGCCTTCCAGAAAACGAGCTAATGAAAAGAAGACATGTCCATTAAGGACAAAGGTTGACAAGCAGAAGGGTATGCAGTGGCATTATGCTCCAAAAAATGAGCTACAGAGGGTCTAATGTGACATATTTCTGCATGAGATCTGTAAAATGTTGCTGTTCTATTTGACTTAAATATTTCTGAACAGAGATAATATGGGACATTACAAAAGGTGTTTGATGAAACTGAGCCCAGTCGTTGATCCTGATTGTGCCTTGGGTTGTTGTTGTTTGTTTGTTTGTTGTTTTTGTTGTTGTTGTGTTTTTTGGGTTTTCTTGTTTTTGTTTTTGTTTTTTTTTTTCCCCTCCTGTAGCCAGCTGTGTTCTGCATGGAAGTTTGACCATGAAAGAGCCCAGAAAGAGGCTAGGAATAAAGGAGAAAGGCTCAAATGTCTCTGTGTGTCATTGTGATATGCTGTATTTAGCCCATGTTTGATTCTAGGGACTAGGATTTTGATGTGAGTGTGATGTCATCTAGATGTTGTCAAGACATAGCCTGGAAATCCTGAAAAACTAGGAATTAGGAAATTGTGTCAAAAAGAAAACTGAGTCTGAAATACTTCCATTATTTTTTTGGTGATTATATAAATCACAAAGCTGAGATAGTTTTATGTACTCTGATTAGCACTGAAATCAGGGAAAGAGTTTAAACTTTTCTCCTTAGTGCTCATGTTGAAGTGCTGCCTAGATAGGGAGC
>VWYP01014170.1:24978-35466 GCA_013400435.1 Pycnonotus jocosus
GCCTCTGTCTTTGGAAAAAAGTCAATCACTTTCAGTGAGAACCCATTTCAAAAATCTGCAAAACCAATTAGAAAGAATTTTGGCCAGAATGGATTTAGCAGTGGAGTACCAAAGCCTGTTCATGTGAGGCTGCTCTGAAGGGTTGTCTGATGCTTTCAGAACAGGTACAGAACTCTTGCAAGTCTAAGGCAAGAGTCAGGAGTCTAAGGCACCTCCTTGTCTCCAAGGAGGGCAGGGAAATTTGTCTCATCCTGATCCATGTATCATGGATGTGTCCCAGTCAAAGGTCATGTGACACACACAAGTCACCAAGTAGAGACAATCATTTCCCACACTCTCAGTAGCCTGAAAGCCATTTTTTTGGCTATTGAGTCTGTCCCACAGAGGAATGAATTGGAAAAGAGACTGTGATGTGGAAAATATGGCTTCCAGCACTATTTCAGGGACATGGAAAGGCTGAGACGGAAGGAGTACAAAGAAACTTAAAGGAAGCCTTTCCCTTACAGCAGAGCCTAGTAAATCTATGCAGGACACACCTGCCTCTCTCTTTCTCTCTCTCTCTCTCTCTCTCTCTCTCTCTCTCTCCACACTTATATATAACCATATGTACATATATTTAAATATAACTTCAATACAAAATTATTAAGAGTTGTCTTTATAAATGCAATGTATATACTGAGTACTCAGTGTATTTTATTCTATCCCTGAGACCATTTTCTTCTTGCTGACTGCCTGCTTCAGGACTCTGATTGCTTTATAGCAATTGCACACCACTTTTACTACACTGACAAAAACAAAGTTTCTGTAATTTCCTCTTAGCAGGGTCAGGTTCATATATGCCTGTGTGCAAGGTTAGAGGTATGCCTGTATTAAGTGGGAAATCTTACCCTTCCTTGTACTAATAACCAATATATTAGTCTATAATAAATGGAAAATTATTCCTATTGTTAACCTTAAATATTAAAAAAATCATAAGTTAGAAAATAAATGGTAGACTATCTTAAATAAGAGTACAAATGTCAGTTCTGGCACTTTTTTTTTAAAGAAAAAAGGTCAAGAGCTCTATTTGAGGTATTATAAGACATAGAATTATATTTTTAACATGTTACTGAATGCTCTACATTAAATTTTGTTCCTGAAAAATGATGTCTGAAAGACTCAGCTGTTGGAACTGGAATTTTCTGTATTTTGCAGGGAAATTTGCATGACTTATTAAATTTGTCTGTTCTTTTGCAATTTTCTACCCAATTTGCAATTTTCTAAGTTTTTTAAACTTATAGCATGGAGTAAGAAATGAGTAATTGGCAGACCTGTTTATCAACAGTATTTTGTTTGGAATGGGTGAGCATTAAAATACTTGATCAAATAAATCTGGGCAGTGGCATGGTTAGAGAGGGTGTCCACACATCAGATCAGTTTGCTCTATAGATCTGCTCCATATATCTGCATGTGCCTGAAATTTGGAGAACTTAGTGAAGACAAGAAGTTAAGGAAGGAGAAAAGCAGGAATGGGGAAAAGGAGAAATACTGCAGTGCCCAAATGTATAGAAACTTAGGTGAACTGGGACCTTGGGGACAAACAATGGTTTTCCTTGTGTGCAGAGTTTTTTTCTAAAAGCTTGGTAAAAAAGAGATAACATAGACAGTTGAACATCAAATTTGAGATTTCTTTAAGTGATTTTTGTATTTTCTGCTAACATTCTATTTTAAAAGTATATTCAGAAATTTGGCAAGCCCTTCTTCTAGCTTATCAATTGTGAGACTGTGAACCAGGAGAGGATACACTTGAGAAGAGACCTGCCTTCCACTCATGCTGTGTCTCACAGTGCTGGTGGTCCAGTGCCAGGGTTTCCTGGAAGCAGCTCAGTTAATGCACCTGTCTTGTTCTGCTCCAGTAATACATCTCAAGATTAAAGATAAAACTGTAAGCGTTGACAAGCGTGTGGTTTTATCTTTCTGTTGCTTCATGCAATTTGATAAAGAAACTTGGCAAGTCACTCCTCATTCTTCTTAGCTTGGCTTACTGACTCTTATCTGTGTCAGGCTACCACAGCAGTACTTTGAAAGTGGAAATTACTGAAAGTGGAAAGGATTGGATATGGATTATTTTAATCGTTGTTTGCTTTGGGTTTTTTTATGCAAATCTTTTATTCTCACTAGCACTTACAAAACCTAGAGAAGATTTATTCCTGCTTTGGAGTTAACTGGTTATATCTGATCAAATCTGCACAAGCTATGTGTGACAACTTTAACAACTTTTAAAATGCACTTTGGTGAAGCACATCAGTAATATTTTTACCTCATTTAGGTTTTGCTGCTAGCAGCAAGTTAGATCAGAGTTGCTACTGCCAAGAAGTCAACTATTGAGTGAATTTTTCATTTCAACATAATCTTTTTCATGGTTTGTCTGCTCAAGTAAACATGGCTATTTTTGCTCTCAGGCAACTGAAAACATCCATAAGGTCAAATCTAGTGTAAATAAAAACCTGTATCCTGAAGCACAGAGAAAATACACAATATTTCTTCAACATATTTTAGCTTCTGATTTTTTCTCACGGCTTTATATGGTCTGTATAAGAAAGCCTCATACTACTATTGCTATTCCTGCTGTCAAGTGCAGTTTTAAACTCCTTTTCCTCACAGGGCTTGCTGTTTAGGAGAAAAGCTTGGTGCAATGGAGTTCAATAGTTGCCCTTTCCTTCAGACCACTGAGCTTTCTCTGTTGACAAGTGTGCTGGGAGCTCTTTGACCTCGTCTTTCACATTCTTTGTTGTACAAATATTGAGTTGCGACTTCAACACATAACATGGTGGCTGACTTCACCAGTTGCTAAGGCTTCCATTATGCCTTTGAACTAAAACCAAAAAGCACTGTTACTTGGAATCCTGGAAATTAGAAATTTGATTTTCAGCTGTAAAGACTGGCACAGCCTTTGCTAAGGCTTATGTCAGTTTACAGCAAATGAGATGCTCAACCTGCAGGGGAAGAAAGGAATTTAGAGCTTTAAAATCCATCTTAGACATTAAAATATAATTAAGGGTAACATAATCTAGTTTGTCTTAGAGAGGGATCCTGACAGGATTTAAATTCTATGTTAATGAGATTCAAAAAATGCTCTGTGTTTTCCCTTCTTTTTCTGCACTTGAGCCATAGCACATCTGCAGTATTTGTGCTATTGAACAGATAGAAAGGCTTGCAACAGATCTAGTTTAATTTGAGCCATATTTTGGGGAAGGATTGTTTTTTTATTGATCTGTATCAGTTGCATTTTCATTTTGAATGCAATTATATTTCCAGATGGAAAATATTTTAGCCTTGTAGCCACAATATTGTAGTGTTGTAGCTTTTCAGCTACTCCTGAGCTAAGTGTTATTGAGGTAATATAACTTAGCAAGCTTTGGATTCTAGTGAAAATTAGAGTGTGGAATTTCAATTTCCCCCAAAATTCCACAGAAAAGGAACCTTGAAATAGCTATTAGCCTTGTGAGATGGGCAGTAGTCTGATGTGTAAGAATCTGCTCTCCTAATACTTAGGTGCAGATCCTAATTACCTCCTTTTAATAGTGCAAAGCATCTAGAGGGCTTTGAGCCAGAAGGCAGGAGCCTTGGTCTGTAGATTGCCCAAATTCTACCACAGGGGCCCAGGAGCAGCTAATCAAATTTATAATTCTGCAGCTTTATAGTGGCATTCCAATGCCATTGTGAATACATGAGTTTAGTCAGATTCTCTTCATCCTAAAAGTGACATCTTTCTATATCTAGGTTCTATTTCACAGCTTCTGCAAAGTGTTTCTTCCCAGGAATGTAAGTGTGTGAGTGTGTGTATGTCTTGGATGTATATCAATATCACTGTAATGACTGTCTGATTTTCTCATAAATTAGAGCATCAAAAATAATACAGCTGTAAGAAGATTAACAGGACAGCTAACCCTAGGCTGCTTCCTGTATAAGATGAAAGGATATTGGTGTGTGTACTTTGGATGGTGCATTGAAACTGAAAAAAAAAAAAATGCTGTGCTACAACTGTGTGACGGATGTTAACACAGGTAAAGATGAAACCTTGGATTACCATGGAGTCAAGCTGCTGTCACTGACACCATTGGAAGCACCTGGAGTAAGGAATTTGATGAATGTGCTCTTCCAGTGTAAAAATAACAGGAAAGGAAGTGAACTGAAGCATTTTGCAGCCATAGCTCTTTAGAAACTCCTCCCTCCTACATTTAGCAGCTGCCATTGCCAAAATGTGTCCTGAGACAATGAAGCTTCACAGAGCTGGGTTACTTCCTGCTGAAAGCAAGACTGAAATGAACAGGAAGAAGTAGAGAGGAGATGAGAGACGCTGTCAGAGACAACAGCTAGAGCTCTTTGTTCAGTTACTTGCCTGCTATGATGGTTGTCTATGAGACTTGCCAAACTCCTAATTTACAGTCTACTTTTTGCTTGCAACACCTTTAAAGCTAGCCTGCAATAAATTGCTAGGGAGCACAGAAGGGAAAAAAAAATAATTGCCTATAGAAAACCAGTGCTGTGCTGAGCTGATGAAGACCATTCTGACCACAGAGTGAAAATTATTCTAATTGGAGGAAGAAATAAAACTCTTCATGTCATTTTGAAAGAATGGGACCTAGAATTACAGCAAAAATGAAGAGGCTGAACACACAAGCAGCTAAAAAGGTGAGGGGTAACCAGAAGCTAAAGATACTAATGGCTGAAAAGGCATAACCTCCAACAAGCTGAATTCCTGTTGATGCTTCTAATGTTCTGCTCCAGTTCCCAATAATCACTAGGATTACTGGTGTATGATTCCTGCAAATCTTAAAACAATATGTCCGTTAAGAATTTATTCTTTTTTGCGTGGCTTTTATTTCAGCATGTAAACTGCTTTGAAAACCAGAGCATTGGCCAAAATATAAGAGGAAATAAAGAAGAAAGAAAAGACCCACAGGCAAAAAAGGATGAAAACAGCAGAGAGCTGATGGTGAAAGTTCAGACTGCATCTCTGTGGAGAGGTCCAGTTGGGTGATTTCCAAAGGCTCTCTCTCCAAAGAAGCAGGTTGTGGTAATTTGCTTACAGTCTGCCACTGGCTTTGATGGCATTCAGGTACTTCAGTCCCACAGTTGGCAAATTTCCTGTGAACTTAAATAAGGCGGGCCAGCAAAGGGAAAGAAAAGCTTTGTCAGAAGGCAAATTGTGTTACTTAGTTCATCATTGTAATTAACTTTATTTGTTTCAGTGTTACACAGCTGTCTGAACCAAGCATATGCGAGCTGTCCTTCAGCTAGATACTATATGAACAAGTCTGTTCTGAAAATATGCAATTATGGAACATTTTAGAACTGACTTAAGAAGGACTTGGGCATTTAAATGCTTTGGAAACCACAAGGAGTGCCAGTCTGTGTTTTCATTAGGACCTAGATTAAATGAAAAGTTTTCACATTTGTTTACTGATTTTCAAAGTGTCAGAGTGAGTGGGCATTAGCAGTTTGAGGTCTCTGTCATTTGGTGGGTTTGATCAATTGTTCTGCTGCTTTGAATTACTTTTATCCTTCTGATAATGAGCAGCTGTCTCACAACTGTCACTCACTCCTAAGGGGCATCATCCACATTTGCATATGGGTTTCTAATGTTTGTCTTATATCTGAGGTTTGGACACCTTTTATCTCAGGAATGAAATATCCATTTAACTTTGAAAATAAACCCCATCCCTTCCAGATTGTAATTGCTTCTGCATGCTTATAGCCTTAGACAGTAGGTGAAATACAATTCCTGCTGAACTGTTTGAACTGTTTGGGCTTTTTTTCTCAATTTCTCATTGTTTCAAGTGTTGAAGGGTTCCATGTTGTTTATTGGTTTTTTTAATTGCAACTTACCAAGGACTTTCCTCTGATTTCCAGCACTCTGCTTTGCAGTCTTAGCCACCAAAGGCTTGAGCCATCTAAAACAATCTCTGACTTTGTGATTCCATGGACTATTTATTTACTTGAGTAGTAGTTCTCAATCTTTGCTTTCCCTTTTATGAGTGGTTGGATATATACAGACAAGGCAACAAAAATGAGGCCTAAGGCTTGCAGTAAAAAAAAGGTAAGCCAAGAATATGGGCCTTTTTATACATACATAAACTTTTAGTTAAAACTGACTATTTAGAGAGGAATATTTTTTCTCTGATTTTTGAACGTTTAATTACAGAAACCCTGGGATTTGGACAACTGTTTTCTCATCAGGATCTTGGCTTCCCTGTGCATTACTGACATTTATATTAAACCTTAGTACATGGGTATTTCATTTTTTTGGCAAAGCAGCAGGTAGAATATTTGAACATCTGCCCATCGGCCATGGAATCACACCTCATTTATTGAGACAACTTGCCCCATTAATTTGGGCTTGTCTTTTTGTACGCTACGCTGGGACCTGATTTAAGTCTTCTATTTATCAAAATTTGCACCACTGAACTCTTTAGAATGCAGCTTTCACTAACCTGATTTTATAAATGTCATTATGCTAGGAAATTCATTAATTGCCTTGACTTGGAAAATCAGTTTTGAACACCAGGTGCATATAATGTGTACCAAACTGAGTACTGTTATGCAACTTTATTGATTAACTGCTATTATTACTGAGCAACTACAAGTGTAAAAGTGGTGTTGAGTATGACTAACTAATATGACTAATTACTTTTTAAGTTTTATGAAACCAGCAGACATGAACTATAGAAGCTAGGGATACTAGAGAAGGTGAAGAACTGGTTTTGTTTCAACAAGAAACATATATGTATACTGCATTGAATAGCTCTACTTGACTTCTGAATCACAAGTATGCTCTAGAAACCAGATCTCCTGATTAAAGCTGCGTCATCTGATCTGTTGTGAAACTACATCTTTGGATAAGAGTGTTTGTTGAAGGGCAAATTATTGTGGTGTTTTGAAGGAGAGAGTTCTGTGGAGGACAAAAGCAAAAGGTGAGCACTGCAAACTGCCAAGATTCTCGTCACAGTGTATTTGTGTTGAAATAATCAAATAGTCTGTTAAAAGAGATCTGCTTTTCATCATAAGTGTTTTAGGGTTTTCCTGTTTTGTTCAAAATTTTTACTGAACCTGAAACTTTTTGTACAAAAATTATTTTACTGTAGGCCACTTCTTACAGCTATGGTAAAAGTCAGGTACAAGGGAGCACTGACATGTGGTTACTGAGAGTGACAAAATGCAGAGCCCATAGTACTGGAATATACAATTAGTCTGTTGCAGTTGTGAGTTAAGGAACCAGGTTAGTTTCACTATGCAATTCATCTGACATTAATGAAAAGGTGTGTTCTGTAACTTAAAGGGATCTTGAGTACACACAAAGACCTTTGTTCCCAGTTTCTTGAGTGTTGGAGATAATAAAAATAGGCGGCAAAGATATGTGTGGTGTAGGTATCCTGTTCCAGGTCCACAAAGCAGAATGAAGCCCCAGCTCAGGCCTGAACTGGGTACAGTTTTTGTCTGCATTTACCTGCTATTGTGTGCAAGTCAGCAAGCTCTGATTACCCAGACTTCTCAGCTGGGGCACAGCTCCCAGTAAGCATCCCACGATTTCTCACAGGACTGTGATGGACTGTGTCCATCTGTCTCAGGTGTCTCTGCTCCTCACTCTCCCACACTCCTTGGTCTGGTGTTAGAGCTGGCAGAGCCAGATTAGGTCTCACACATGTTTGGCAGCAGCAAAAATACCCTGTCCTTTGTCTCCCCTTCTTTCTTCATTGTATGTTGTCCCAGGACTGGTGCCCAAAGGGATCTCTCATTACTGTTCTGTTTTGGTCCCTGGTGCAGATTCTGCGGATAAAGGAGTACAGTGAAAAACTTTAGGAGAAGCTTGCTAGATTTGCTATGCAGAAGCATCCTTCCAGACCCTTAGCCAAGACTCTGGCTTGACAGCAAATAAAATTACCTGCAGTAGAGGCAGCAAAATGATTGTGCTTTAAGACGCTGTCAGAAATGTGAAGGTCTAAAAAAGTACCACCTCTGCAAATCTTAAGACATTTTGAAGGAATATTAGCAATATTCATAAAATCTGCTTGCTTGGTTTTATACATCTCTGTGTTCTTTTAGTGTTTAAAAGAGTAGTGAGGAGTGCATTTACAATATAACTATGGATTCTTCGCTTGTGAATAATGCTGCATATGCTTGTCCATATAAATGAAGTTGTGCTGTATGCTGAATGCTTTCCTTTGCTCAGTGGCATCTCTGAAATAGGGAGAGCTGAAATGTTCAATATAGAATATACCACTGCTGTTTACTTGCAGACATATACCAAGATTATATTACAGGTTTCAAATACAGGACTTGTATAGAAATGTAGGAACTCAAGTAAATAAACATTTTAAATTCTAGGTAAATTTGGAAAGCAAGCAGACTATTCCTATGTAGATACAAATAAAGATAGAATAGAATTAAGGGACAATAGGAAATTTAGCATACTGTGTAGAGATCTGTATTATTTTCCTTAGTAATAATATAAAGCTATGAAGTAAAACCACCTAAAAAGAAGTATAAAAAAATTTAAAGTAACAAACAATTACATCAGTGTCTTTTTAAATTTTACTGAGTCTCCTCAAAAATATTTCCATTTTCAAGGTATCCTTCTTGCTCCACTCCTTTCAAAATTGTTTTTTCTATTTTTTTGGATCCTCACACCAGTTGTTCAGTTTACAAGGCGATTCACACATTCACCCTCATCTTATGCAGTAGAGTGCAGGGAAAGAGAAAAGGACATCTTCTACATGTAGATTCTGTAGGTGATTCAAATGCAAAAAGAAAAATGTGGAATCTTGCCTTTTGCTGAGTCTGGTTAAGATCTTACTCTTTTCCAGCCTCAATTAGTGCCCTTGGGTATCATTTAAGGATCTTTCCCCATGAAAAGAGCTGGATAAAGACAATTGCAACCACTGCAAAACAGAAGCTGGCCTCTGGACTTGATGATATGCTATCCCTCTGAGTGTTGAAGCAACACCTCTAACCCTGCTATTTCATGGACACTCAGAGCACAATTGATGCACAGACATGCAAAGCCAGTGCCAGTGCCAGTCCCACACTATTTTTGCAGTCAGGGTTAGTAGGGAGGAGCAGGTGCACAGAGGCGTGTGCGCTCCCTTCTCGTGAGTGAAAATGTGGATGTGATTTTTCTGACTCCCCAGCGTGTCCCTGTTTGAGATGCAGCAGCTGGAAGCCCCGTGGTTAACTGAGAGGCTCAAGCCATAAGCAGGGATCATTGTTCCTGCTGCTTTGTGAACCCTGCATGAATTTGCATGATTGCAAGTACCCTTGCTGTGGGGCTGGATGCTATGAGATTTTAATGCTTCACTAAAATTAGAACATTAACTCTGATACTGTTTGGATGCTTTTAAATTATTCTCTTCTGAACTAATAACATTTAACTCTATCAATCTGTAATTTGAAACTATTTTAAATCAAGTAGTTGCAAATTTGCTTTAAATTTTGAAGAAAGAGTTTGCTTTCAAAACTTTTCTGTTTCCTATATTTAGGGCCAAAAATCTACATTAGATTAGAGATCTTGTAGTCTCTTTGCTCTTGGCTTTCTACAGAGTTCAGCAGTGATTTGTGCCTGACTGAACCACCTTTTTCTAAAGAGTATCTGATCTTGATTACAACAAAGAAGATGGAGAATCCATACCTCCACTTAGTAATCTGTTAAAGTGATCATTCATTTTTGCTGGTGAAAATACAAGCCCAGTTTAAAATGAGAAATTGACTGGCTTCAGCTCTTATCCCTTGAATTTTATCCTGTATTTCTTCAATAAATTACTAAGATCACTATATCACTTTATATATTTGTAAAGGAAAAAAAATAATTCCATATAATGAACAAAGTACTTTTTTTAAACCAAGACACTTGAAACCTGTTGCACGTAATATCACAGAGTTGAAAAACTTGTGAACCTGGCAAACTAAATCTCTGCGTTGCTGGTGGAACAGTTGAAAAAAAAACCCAGCAGATTTGCCAGATTCAGTCTCAATGACTTGGACATCTCCTTTGTCATTTCTTAAATGTCCTTTGGTTCAAGTTAATTGGACCTGCTGGATATATAAAGATGATTGGTTTGATACTGAAAACTTTTCACCCAAGCCTGTGAGAGCAGGACGACCTCGAACACGTTTCCAGAAAAAACCTGACATCAGATTAGCAGTTACAACATCTATCTTTTAATAGATTAGCAGTTGCAATCTTCATCTTTTAATGAGTCTGCACGGCTGCCTTTAGGGGTTTTTTTTGTTTTCATATAATTTTTTAGAAGATTTTTATTCTTAATTATTCCATCCACAAGTCCTCTAATTCCCTCAGGTTTCTCTGGCAGCTGTAGGTACATCGAGAAGCCTAACTGATTGGTTACTGACCTCTTTTTCCCAATGTGTAGTTGGTTTTTTGTTTGTTTGTTTGTTTGTTTTTTTTCATATTTCTCCTTTCCTCCCTTTTTCTTTTTTTTTTTTTTTTTT
>VWYP01014170.1:35478-108716 GCA_013400435.1 Pycnonotus jocosus
TTTTACACTTTTCTCCTTCCCCCCCTTTTTTTTTTTTTTTTTTTTTTTTGCTATTTACTTTGCCACAAAACCAAGATGGAATTTTTATCCACAAACTATACTTTTTCAATCTTGTTGAAAATGAATTTTTTTTAGCTTTCTAATGAATTCTTTTGATGCAAATTCTCTTAAAAATGTCACATTTTCCTCTCTAATATTTCTGTCAAAGAATTTTGGCTGAAGTCTTCCTTCAGCTTTGGGGAAATTGAAGCAATGCAGTAAAAACCTTACTTCTTCTATCTCTTCAAAACAGTCTTGAATATATAAAATTTTTAAAAGGGCTTTTCACAGAAACTTCTATCAGTTCCCACCCATACTTGCTAGCACCATAACTGGTTGTGTTTTCTGAGATTTTATCTGTTTTTTTGTTTTTTTTCTTGGTTTTCACTTAACTTGAAGGGACCTTCATTCAAAGATGCAATTTTTTACTAAATAATGAACAATAATCTGCATTTTTAAGTGTATGTATATGTATATATCTACACATATGCATAGAAAATCAGAAATATGTAATACAATGCAGAGTTTGCAAATGAAAGTAATTCTCTGATTTGAAACACAAAATCCTTTGCAGCTGCAGATTTGATTGTCAGCTGCAAGAGCAACCACAATGGAAATTCACTGTCATTATGGAATCTGAAACAAAAGCACTAAAAATAAATTAACTTTAAATTTTATTCAAAGAAGCCAAGGGGAATGCTGCAATAAATGAAACAATCCATATTCTGTGGGGTTCAACCATGCCTGCTACTGCTTGTTAAACTGGAATAGACCAGCTACAGTGCAGGACCAGGGCCAGCTCTTTCTCTACTCAGGGTTGCCCCTGCAGTCTATTTACTAACACTCTGACTAATATATTTTCAAGTAAATCCCTGATGGGACTTTTGTATCTTCTTCTGGGAACCTCACACTTGCCATCTTTAACATCTTTCCTTTGCTTAAGTTATTCTCTCTTCTCCATTTCTCTTGCTTCCACCCAACATACAACATTTATACCTTTCCTTGAATATTCATGTCCTAAAGATCTACATGCAGTGCCTTCATCACACAGATTCATTGACAGCAATTTTCTCAGAAAAAAATGGGATTTTGTTAAACTGAAATTTCTGGCTCTGTAGATACGTGTTGGCCAATAGCAATACAATTTTCACCCCGCCTTTATTTATTTATTTTTAAACTCAGTTTTGAAGAACCCAGTATTTATTCATTTGCTTGCGTTTCTCACATTTATGTCAAGTTATCATCTCCAACAAGCAGCACTGATCTCTCTCATTATTTATTGTTTTGATGCAGAGAGCAATTAAATATAATTAACTGGCTGATTATCATTTGCTGGTAGAATTTGCTAAGAATGCATATGCTCCTGCAGGGAGTTGCTTGCTATTTCCTGCACCACTGATCTGATGCTGTTTGGAGAAAACCTCTTTTTCCCCTCTCTATTTACTGCTTCACTGATCTGGGGAAGGAAGAAAGTAAGTGTATGAAAATAAGTATGCCCTAGCTTGTGAATAGCTGTCTCACGGAGAGAGAAAGGATAAAGTTTCACATTGGCTTTGTAGCAGTGCTGAGATGCAGGAGCACTAAAATAATCATAATTAGACCATGAAAAAAAGTAATGATACAAGATTTCTCACTGCCATGTGATGCTGGGGAACTCACTTAAGCCAAAAGATTTTGGGTTATTTTTGATTTATTTTCTAGGATTTCTTTTCAAATATGAGAAATTATGTCAGTAAAATGTTCTCTGTGTGTAGAACTGTTAAATTTCCTGCATTAGGAAAGAAAGTCATCATTTTTCACAAAGCCAGTCTGGTTAGCATGCCGGTAAACCTTTACTTAAGCCTTGAGACATTCTATACATGAATTTAAGTGAAGGTTAGCTGAGAAATAGCTATTCTGCACTATGGTTTTGTAGCCACTATTAAACTGATCTCTCAAAACTGAAGTTCATATACTGTTGTTTGCTATCACACGAGGTGGTAATTTGCACTGCTGATCTTGAGATATTCAGCAGCTCATCTCATCTGAAGGTAAAATTCCTTTCATTAACTTGCCATTTGGTCCTCCCTGTTGGAATTCAGACCTGGGTCCCATTTAACAGTTAATGCTTTGCCTTACTATTCAAGTGATAAAGCATTTTCTGTGCAGGTAGGCTATGTCTGATACAAAAAGAAATATTTTTTAGTCAAACTTCGTTTAGATAAGTAATGAATTAAGAGTCCTTTTTACTGTATTACAGAAATCCTTAGAATTAATATTTCATTACATTTAGGACTTTAAAGAATTGTTGTTCTACCAATTTTTTGGCTTGTTAGATTGGCATTTCCAGTAAAAAATAAACCTTTTAGTACATTGCTTCAGTGAGATTTCTCTGAATGATTCTTGTATTTATGTAATGCAACCTTACCTGTAAAATATTTTTTTCCACCTTTTGAGAATGTCCGACCCCTTTTTTACAAACTTTCGGGAATTTTTAAGCTTCTGTTTCTCTTCCTTTATCTTGAACAATGTTATTTAAAATTCCCTTTGGACATGTTGGCAAGCACCACACTTAGACAGAACTTTGAGATGACTGTGCAAATGTTAACTAATTATGTGTGCTGTCATTCTGTGGGATAGGCTAGTTTTATCATCTGTATTTGCACAGATGGGGAATTCAAACTGGGATTTTCAAGTAATTTGCCCTCAACCAAGCCAGATGAAACAGTCCCAGAGCTGAAAATGGAGCCTGGGAGCCTCCCCCAACCCAGAGCAATTCACCTAGGTTTTGGACACTAACTGACTCTGAATGAATATATCTGTTGAAAGTGCAGCAGCTTCATACAAAATATTCTGTATTTCTGGCAACAGCAACAGCCATCCTGGAAAGAACTTGAGATGCAGTTAGCTTCATGCTGTAAGGGACAGCTATGATAACCCAAATTGCTGTGTAACATAGCTTATGAATATAATCAGAATTATGCATGGCCCCCAAACATGGAAGATGAGTCACTGTTCAAAATGGACATTTTTTGGCATAGAGGTTTTATGGGGTCATTTACAATCCTCTCTCTGTCTTATTTATGTCAATATGTAAATAAACACACACTTAGTACTTTTTTAAAGGAAAAGTTACTGAAAGGAATTTTCTCACTACTTTTTTTTCTGTTATTTTAATAACTATATGTACAAAACGTTATATCAGTATCTTTATTATATGTAGTCAATGTATATATATAAAGAACTAGTAATAGTCATTGATTCAGGTTGCAGATCTGAGAGAGCAGGGAAGCACCACATCAGTATGAGAAGAGAAGGCCCAGAGACTCATATCAGGATTCCAGTACTTAAAGGGTGGTTTTAAAGAGGATGGAAGTTCTCTTTCCACAAGGAGCCACACAGAGGATAGGTGGCAGTGGGTACCAGTGGTGCTGGGAGAGGTTTCATATTGATATAAGAAAGATATTTTTACAGTGTAAGCAACCATTCACTGGAACAACCTCCCGAGAGATGTGGTAGAGGCCCCATCAGTAGAGGTTTTCATTAGACAGGGCACTAGGTAATCTCATCTAGACTCCCAGGAATAAGATCTTTAGAGGTCTCTTCAAACATGGGTTATTCTGGATAAAGAATCTGAATTTCATGGGGAAGTGTACCAATGTAGAAAGGCTGAGTTTTACCACATTTGTTGCCCAGACACAATATTTAAATGGCCCAGATGTGATAGTCACCTCTTGTGGAGTTCCTTCAAAGACATTTTCAGCAGTATTTCACAGAAAATTGCTTAAATTCTTTTATTAATCAAAAAGTTAACACTTAGAACTAATTTTTTACATGTGCTAAAACCTTTATACCAAAATATTAACTGGTATTTTGCTATGTTCTGCCCAGCAACATTGTGGATGTCCCATCTCTGGCAGTGTTTAAAGGCCAAGTTCGATGTGGCTTTGAGCAACTTGGTTTACTGGGAGGTGTCCCTGCTCATGGCAGAGGGGATGAAACTAGACAATCTTTAAAGTCCCTTGCAAACCAAACTATTCTATGATTCTATAACTTCTAGTGGTTCCACTCTATTTTTCAAGACTAACTTCAATCAGAAAATGATCAAAATCAAGACTAGGATTTAAAATTTTCGAATTAACATTCCTGGAGCAGAATTGCACCAGAAAAATACCAAGAGCAGTTATGATATGCATAGTCTACTTCTTGGAAGGTAACCAGTTTTTCATTTTGTGTTTGCTTTCTTTTATTTGTAGGATTTTCTAGATGTGAAGTCCCAGATCACTCTGACAGATTGCGAGAAGCCAAATCTGATCTGGGTAGTTTCATACAGAACTTGAAGTTTACTTCTTCACCAATTTCACAAAACTGCTCAATTATTGTCTTCATAGCCAACCTACCCAAAGTACCTGCCAATGCAACTTCTATTTTAGACATATAGCCAGCTAAACCTAATGCTTTTCTCTATTTATTTTTTCCAGCTGACACCTCTGTTATTCTTTTATCACTTTTTGCTGCTTCACATTGTCTGTCGTTCTGACCATATCTCACTCTCTGTAACTCCCCCATGTTAACAGTGTGACAAACAAGGTAGGCAGAGGTACATGTATTATCTGTAAGATGATAAACCAACTGCCCACTTGCTGACCTCAAAAATATTTAATTTGCCATTTTTTTCCTGATGTCATCCTGGTATTTATCTTGGGAGGAGTATTCATACTTTGTAATTAAAAATACACTTTCAGTTGAAGCAATTTAAGAAAGCAGGTCGTTCTCATGACTTGGAGGGAATAATCAAGTTTGAGTTATCCCCATCAATTTCTTCAGGAGGGATGTGCTATTCTAAGGGGAAATGTTTGGTAAACCTGTAATTGAGTCCTCTGGTTTCTTAGAGTTACACTTCTAGAAGACACACAGAGGCTATCTTCCATACATTTAAACACTGCTAATCTGCTTATAAATGTGATGTCAGATATCTTTAGATGGACTAACTCTATGGACAATAACTTAATAAAATTTTACCCATTTGTCGTGGTAAAGAAGCCAAGCCCCACGCAGCTGCTGACTCACTCTCCCAGCAGGACTGGGGAGAGAATGGAATGGACAAAAGCTGTAAAACTCATGAATTTGGGTAAAGACAGTTTAATAGGGAAGGCAAAAGCCATGCACACAAGCTAATCAAAATAAGGAATTAATTCACTGCTTCCCATGGGCAGGCAGGTGTTCAGCCATCTCCAGGAGAGCAGGGCCCCATCATGTGTAATGGTGGTTTGGGAAGACAAACACCATCACTCCACATGTGTCCCCACTGCCTCCTCCTTCCCTCCACTCTATATGCTGAGCATGATGCCATGTAAATTGGAATATCCTTTTGGTCAGTTTGGGTCACCTGTCCCAGCCGTGTCTCCTCCCACCCTCTCATGCACCCCCAACTTCCTTGTCAGTGTGTAAATAGGAAAAGAAGAAAAGGCCTTGGTTCTGTGTCAGCCCTGCTGTGCAACAACAAAAACATCTCTCTATTATCAATCCTGTGTTGAGCACAAATCCAAAACACAGCCTCATACCAGCCACTGTGAAGAAAGTTTACTCTACCCCAACCGAAATCAACATACCATTTTGAATCTTATTTTGACTGTGAGAATTATTCCTTCTTTCTCTCTGTTATCTTCCTTGGCCTTTTTCTGCTTTGACAGATAAGTCGTGAAATGTTAGAGACAATCTCTGAAAGGGACCTGCTGGAAGCCTGGCTCCTATAGGAGATACTCAGAGCAGACATATAGCTTAACCCAAGAAAAAAACTTCTTCAAAGATTACATGTTGAGATGGGAATGGTGCACATCCTCAGTTCATCAAAATAAGTCTTGAAAAACATTCCTATGCAGTGTTGTCATTTATTAATAAAAAGAATATCACTCCTATACAGGATAATATTTTTGTTCAGAGGAAGTTTTATTAAAAATTAAAATTAGAGCCTTCTTCTTTGAAAGTACCAGGTAGAGTCTTGACAAGCACTTTGAGACTGTACTACAAAAGATGATTGATTAAATTTGAACTTCAAAGAACCTACAAAACTTAAAACAGTATTTTCAAATGAAAAACACATTTTCATGAAACTTTTCCAGACCAGTTATGTCCCACACAGTATTCAACTCTGTTTACTTATGCAGTATAGATGAATATGGTAGTCTAATTTATAATAATGCTTGTTAAAGAACAATAAGAAAGAAAATTTGAGAAAAACTGTGAAAAAAGTGAGGGGGTAGTAATATAGTGATATTAATCATGCTTATCCTGGGAGGAGCTCCCAGGTAGCACTTTAGTTGTTACAACCATGAAAAAATATTATAATTCTACATCATTAAGCATACATTTGTAGTGCCTCCATTATGTAGAGTATCTGTCAGCTCTGGAGAAATATATTACCATTATCTTTATATCTTATTTTTCACTTATATGTGCACAGTCTTTGATCTAGAAGAACTACATTATTGCAAGAGAATATTCTAACTATATATTTTATTTTTTCCACATTTATAAACCAGTCCAAAGACAGAATATGTAATCCATATGTGACTCCAAACCTTTCCAGAAAGTATTGGACTTGGAAAAATAACAGCTTGTCAGATCTCAGGTACATTTCATATTTGAAACTTTCAAATACTACTCAGTGTTTTTCATGCTTGTGACCTGCAAAATTTCTATATATCTCATTCCAATTGCTGCTCCGTCATTTTTGATAATGGGCTTTGAACTTTCACACATAATCAATCAGAGAATTATTTCAAACCACTGCATTATCTGCTTTAGTGAAAGGAGTCAGATGTGGATGTTAATGCCATCCACTGGCTTTAAGCATGATGTTTTGAATTAGCCTCCTTCATTGGCCACAGTTGCAATGGAGAATTTTCAGTATCAAAACTGAAACCTGAAAAACTGCAAGAGTCAAAATACCATGTGTGAGATAGCTATTTTCATGTCTTGTTTTACTAACAACCATTACACAACTATTGCATTTTTTTTTCATTCATAGATATTTTTATATCTTCTAGTGGTTTTTAGTGCTGTGCACATTGTTATACTGATCAGGCAAAAATAAATTCCCCAGTTGGCAATGACACTGCAGCCATTTTTCATGCTATGCAGCAAGATGTTACCTGACTATTGAAGGTACTTTTCCTCTCTGTTCTGTGAATGTATTTCTGTCTACTTCTTTTACAGCTCTGTACTTCTGTATGCTTTTACTTCTCTGTATGGTCTCTGTAAACATAAATCCCTTTCTATGCTTTTTCAATATATTTATTTCAGCACATGCTTATTTAAGGTGATATCTTTGTGAAAAAATAAAATCTTTCTTCTCTTCCATCTGTGAACACTTGCCAAAATGCAGAGTGAATTGCTTACTGCTGCTTTAAACACAAGATTTTACTTGACTCCACTGTTCCCTTTCTAGCTCTCTGTTCACCATGTTTTCTCCCTGTGTTTCCTATGCAGTTTTCAAGGTATTTTTGGCAGTTAGAATCATAAATGTCAGAATAATCACAGTTAAACATTGAAAATAAATATAACTTTACTGATTTTTGTCAGATTGGTCAGAAAAACATTACTGAGTTCTCTTCCTCTCTTGTCAAATCTTAATCTCTGTCCAAAGGGGAAGCCTTATCAAATCTAAGCATGTCCAAGATTAAGTAACAAACTTAGAAAAGTTGCAGCCCAGAAGCAGGAAAGAGCAAATAATTACAAATGTGCTTCATAAAATTAGTGGGAGGCCTTGCTCTTCCAACATTATTTATGACCTCTATAACCAAGTTACCAAAAGGATTGAAAATGATTGAGAATGACCTTTTAGCAAAGAATGTGCTTCTTGCCTTTAGCCTGTCTGATGATCACACAGTCTTGACTGAAATAGTTTTCAAGGTTGAAATAAGCAGAAGGTAATCACTGAGTTGAAGGTCACCTGTGTGTAATGAACATGATAAAGCTTCTGATTGCACATGATAAATTAGTTCTGCATAGAACCAAATTGTTTCGAAAGACTGTCTGGAAAGGGAGAGAAGAAGAAAATAGGGAAAAATAGGCACCTATCAAACAGAGTCAAGGGGCAACTTGTATTATCCTATGCAGTATACACTCATGAATAATGGGGCAAGCAGTAACCTACCTTTGCATGAAGTTGATTTCTTACCCAGGAAACAAGAATCTGTGAGGGAATAAAGAACTCTTATGTGTTGCCTCATTAATTTACTTTCCCTTCCCCCCTTTCCCCCTTGGACAGTGATGTCCCACTGATGTTTGGAGTCCCTTTATGTTTGTAGCATTTAGAGCAGGAGTTACATTTCTCCAAACATAACAAACCCCCAAATGGGAAACTGTATGCTCACTTCTCAAACCATCTGTACTCATATGTGAACAGAGATGGATTCAAGAGATTTGTAACACATTCACACATAAAAATGGAGAACAGCTAATTCTGATATGCTAAAGGAAACTGCTGCAGGATTATTACATTTAGAAGAAAAATGATCACATTTGTGCTGTCTTTATTCAATATTTACAAAGATAATAGAGATGGAACACATGATCATCTGTCAGTGGACCAAAAACTCTCCCCCAGACCTTTGAGGTAGGCTATCCAGAGGAAAATAAAAATAAGTCAGAAGCTTGCAGGAGAGAATACAGTTAATGATATGGACATATGAAGTGGGCTCTGTCTATGAACACATTAATAAAAGCCATAAGAAAGTATAACAGTTGGGAAAAACTGACTGGTATTTTTTCAGGTAGTCCAGTTGAAACAGAATTATAAGACTGTTGGCTATGCAAAAACAGCCTCTTGACATGTGTTTTAGTAGGTAGGCAAGGTTTGCAAGTAACCATGAATCTATTTGGAGAAGATTAACAAAAAGTGGTCTGTGTGATGGGTGGGGAACTTGCTGACAGGCAGCACCCAGAGTGGAGGGGTCAGTAGCTCCTGTTCAAACTGGCAGCCTGTCAGGTTAGGGGATCCCTGGCTATTGATATTAGGCCCAACACTGCTCAGTATGTTAATAAGCAATTTGGAAACTTCCTTCCTTCACAAGGAGTCATATGGAAAAGGTGAGGTGCTCCTGTTACTCCTGGGGAGTAACAATTGGACTCAAGAGGAAACATTTTCACAATGAGAGCAATCAGCCATTGGAATAATCTTCCCATTGTTTGATTGCCCAGTGTTGGAGACATTTAAGATCCTGAAAGACAGGGTGCCAGGCCATCTGGTCAAGACCAAAAAAAAAATGGGATCAGATGATCCTACAGTCCCTTTCAAGCTGGTATTTTATGATTCTGTAAAAATAATTTTTAAAAAATCTCAGTATTAAAAGTCAAGGACATACAAAAAGTGTCAGATGGCAATGCAAAAAACTTTGTGGAATGAAGGACATGCAGAAGGCACTGTGTTTATAGATAATAAAAGAATAAGTGAAATAAAGAGCTTTATTTTGGGATTCAATTGATTCAGTCTTATTTATATGGTAAGATGTATTTGTGACAGCAAGAATAAAATTATGTGTACAGTTGTTCATAAAGAAACCTTTATGCAGGGTTTGTTCCGAGATATATTTGACAATTAATTTTGCATAACATTTTCCATTTTAATTATTGTTTTTCCTTATATTCTGACTGTAGCCTAATGACTTGTAGGCTAATGAAAACTGCCAGAAAGAACAAAAAATAAAACCTACAAAGGAGCTTGCTGCATGTCTTTATCTCCAGCAGCTCTGACAACATTTGCATATAATTGTACTTCTGGAAAATACAGAGAGTCTTTGGTGGCAGTCTGAAGAGCTGCCTGAAAAATGGTTTATTTTAGAATGGTGGGATTAATAGAAAAGAGTTTCAGTGATAGCAAAGCCTGCCTTTTGTCCTCCTCTTCCAGTACACTAGCAGTTTTTCCCTTTTGCATTATACAATGGTATTTAAGGTCTTTGGCTGGCTCAGAGTGAACACAGGAGAGTGGAGAAGGCAGTGTGGGAGTGAGTTCTGAGAAACAGGCCAAGAAAACAGCCATGCATTCATGCTATCTATGGCTAGCACTGAGGACTGGGACACTCCTAACCATTTCAGCAGCTCGTCATTGAATTTGCCTCTATTTGTTACATTAGAGTAAAAAAAGAAAGGATTCAGCAATTGTTTTATCCTGCCCCAGTTTAGGTAGGATTTTGAAAATTGACAAAGTGTATTATTAGGCATAATAAAGTCCTATTTGAGAAACAGCACATGCCCAAGCAATTAAAGTCATTAAAAGCACTCAAGACATTTTCAACATTGACCTTGGACTTGCACCTCTCTCTAGGTCAACTAGTGCTGTGATGGCAGCACTTAGAGCTTCACTCTCTTCTGTGCCCTTGCTTTGTTTTTAATTTGCTTTCCAGGAATTAATTCATGCACTGGAGTAAAAGAGAATGCTCTGCCATGCTTTTTCACTTCCATGGCTCACTGTGCTTGGTCTGTCCTTTAATGTTTTCTTAATTACATCTGTAGTTTTGTCTTTGCAGGAATTGAGCTGTGGGTCTAAACAGATCAACTCTATCTATAATAAATTTAGAGTATCTCAATAGATTTAATGACTCGAAATTGATGTCAATGGCATATTTTTCTAATAAGAATATTGATTTCACTCTGCTTTAATGATAAGACTCCCAAAATTTCGAAGGCTGAGCAAACTGCAACCTATAAATCTGTGTGTTATAAATATGTGTATCATATGCAAGTGCTTTATGCTTCAGATTCCAAGATTAAAATTAAGTTTCATTCTTTATGGCATTTATCTTATTGTAAACCACAGATTTATTTGATCTTTCCAACCCTTTGTATAGGATGGGGCAACAATAGCATTTAATATATGGCATGAAAAATTTTGATTGAAAATTACCATGCACAGATATTTCTAATCAAAACAGGAAAACTTTTAGCACATGGTACATAGTACATAGTACAAAACCACAAATGTGTAAGTAAAGCTGCAAATTAAACAGTAATTGTGGACTAACTTTACGTATTCTTGTGAATGACAATTTGGACTGACAGCCACATATTAGCCCAAACTAATGAATTTAACAGATTGAACAAAAAGATAGGAAGGGCAATGTTTACATAGATAGGTCAATGCAGGATTCAGCTGTACAGAGCATGACTCTGTAGAGCATTTATAATTTCACCAAAAATCCTTCTAATTTACTTTGAAAGTGGAGGGAAAAATGTTTTCTGGGATAGTTCTTTAAAAAGGAAATTTTCTGTATGTCTGTAACAGGAGATGTTATATATTTGGTCTAGGGTCAAGACATATGTGTCTTTAGTTTCTTTGCTTTGTGTTCTGCCTGTGTGATCCAGCCACACACATCTGGGGAGGCCTAGGGGATGCCCTACTCCTTGTGAAACAAAGTCCTAACTTGTTGCATGTGGATTAGGTTGAGGTTGTAGAGGGAAACATATAGCTGAATGACTTCTTTATGTGATTTGAGACATGCTTATGGTGCCTTCTGGGTGAAGAATACATTTTCTGATTTCACAATTTCCTTTCTCCCATTAATTTCCTTTTGTAAGTAATCACTTGTGGCCCCCTCAAAGGACCTTTTTAATATTCAAGACAGTGTTATCCTGACAGTTACAGTAACACAGGATGGAGAATTTAAACACATTTCTGACACTACTTCATCTCGCTTACTATTTTCTGTTTATGCAGCCAGATATCTGCATATGTCAAACCTTGATTCATTATGGTCATATCAGCTGAAATTAAATGACAATTAATATTTATAGGGGGATCTAAAACTTCATGATTTATCATCACAGAAAAGTATTATGGTACTTCCATGATTTCATGTAATAAAGCAACATCTGTCTTTTGATTTGGTAAGTCCAAGGAGTTTGTTCTGTCTGAGCTGTTGACCAGCTCACATGCAGCTGGCTTTTAATCAGCAGAACACACCACCAACAAGACACATTGAGATTAAACAACAGTTTAATAATGTTTCTTGAGTCTGAATTACTTGTTTAATCAAAATTCAAACTAAAATGTGCAAGATCCAATGAATGAACACAAGCAAATGACTCATTTCGTGAGACCATACCCTGCTTGCCAAAAGCTGGGAGCCTAAAACTGCAAAAAAAATCAGATAGTTTTGTAAGGCATAACATGAGGTCCTTGTCACTTCTGGACTAGTCTGCCTTATGGTAGTGTGGCTGTACCTTCCCAAATCTAATGGTGGGCCCATGAGACCCTAATAAAGTCCAAGAAGTCCAAGTGCAAGGTGCTACAGCTGGGTCAGAGCAATCCCAAACAAGGAGACAGGCTGGGAGAAGAACTCATTGAGAACAGTCCTGTGGAAAAGTATTTTGAGGTTCTAATGGATGAAAAGCTGATAGTGTGCACTTGCAGCCCATGAAGGCAATTGAATCCTGGACTGCATCAAAAGCAGCATGAGCAGCAGGGTGAGGGAGCTCACGCTGTTGCTATTGTATTAGGGACGGCTGAATAATGACACAGACTCCAAATCCTCTCAGAAGGCAAAAAGCACAGTTCATTAGAAATCACGTCTTTTATAGACTGTTCTGAGACAGCTGCACATGATTGGTCCCTCAATCAACACCCCCCACCATTACTGGCTAATTAGAAACAACACTCCTTCATAAACATCTTGCAAGTCAACAAGTGCAAAACAACAAGTGCAAAACAATAGGTGCAGGGATGGTTTTAATTCCTTCATGAGCTTTCTCTCAGCTTCCCAGACCAGTGTATGGGAAAGTTATTTGACTTTCTCTCTCACAGGCCTTATAGCTGTCTGATGGTTGTAATTCCTCTCTGACCAGGCTGTTAACATCCACAGCTCTCCCTCTCTACCCTGCTCTCTGGTGAGGCCCCAGTGGGAGTGCTGCATCCACACATGGAGTCCCTGGTGTGAGAAGGACATGGACCTATTGGAGAGAGTCCAGAGAGGGCAACAAAGATTATCAGAGGGCTGAAGCACCTCTCCTATGAAGATAGGCTGAGAGAGGTTGTTCAGCATGGAGAAGACCCCAGGGAAAGCTCTTTGCAGCATTCTAGTACTTAAATGTGGGTTATAAAAAGAGGCACAGTGGCTTATATAATGAGCAGATAGTGGTAGGACAAAGAGGAATACTTTAGAGTAAGATAGAGAGGTTTAAGTTAGGTGTTAGGATGATGTTCTTTATTGTGAGGGTGGTAAGGCACTAGAACATGTTGCCCAGAGAAGTTATGGATGCCCCATCTCTGGAAGCCTTCCAAGCCAGGCTGGATGGGGCCCTGAGCAACCTCAATCTAGTGGGTGGCAGCCCTCCCATGGCAGAGGGATTGGAAGTAAATGGTCTTTAAGGTCCCTTCCAACCCAAAACATTCTATGATTCTATAAGTTCATCATTAATTCAATGAAAATGGGGCTTCCACTGTTATGAAACATGTAAATTGTTTTAAAAGCATACTTGAGTTGCTAAAGCTAATTTATATTAAGACTGACAAATTTGATCAGATGCCTCCATATTTTACTTCAGTTTCCACTAGTACTAGACAGAGTCATAAATAATACATAATTATTAAAATATGCTGTCAAGAGCTTTCAGGAGAGCAGACCACCATAGATTTATATATGCACATCTGCCAGTTTATTTTGGTTCAGGGTGCATAAATAAAGGCGAGTAAATGTGCAAGGCATATAACATGAGTAAATGAAAAGAAGGATTCTCATAGGTAATGCCTCCTCCTTTGATCCTGCAGTGTTCTGTGCATCTCCTCTGGGCTGTATATATCAGCGTTACATAGGCATCTCATGTGGAATCATACCAAATGAGGCCTTCAGAGGGAAAAGTTTTTCCAGAGAAGAAAATCCCACAATGACCTGTTATGGTGCAGTGAATAGTTTTCAGCTTTCTGCATTGTTGAATGAGCACACTTTATTAGGGGTATTAAAATATTAATATCTATGAAAACCAACACCTAACTGAAACTGGAAACTTCTCTTTATGTTTATCCATAATCTTCATCTAAGGGAATACCTAGGATTGCATCATGCTGGTAGCTAAATCTAAAGGGTGGCAGTAGTGGCTGAATTCTGGGTAGGCAAATGTCAAAGGCATTGAAAGTGGTGGACTGAGTTACTCATTTCTTGTGTGATATTTAGTGAGACAACTAAAGTAGCAAAATATTTATTACAAATCAGAGAGAAGTATTTTCACTTGTGCACATTTAAAGATGGACTTGTAACTACTGATAAAAAACAATTTACTGCAAGTAAATAGGAAAACTAAAATGCAGTTACTAGGTCTGGTTTAGTTTGCTTTGTTTTGTTTTGCTTTAATTTAACAATGAAATGCAAGTTCTGATATTTGGCTCATTACATGTTCAGAATTTCTATTGAAAAGTGAGATGAAGCACTATGCAGTTCAAGTTTTGAAGCTGTTACTCTCCTGTACATTTGTAGCCTCCTCCTTAGTTCATCCTTCTCCTTCCATAGCTGTCAGGAGTCAAAACAAACCTGGTGAATACTTGTAGCTGAGTAGATGATTCAAGGTCAGATTAGCCTGGGGGGAGCAGGGAGAAATACAGCAACTGAATAAACAGCTTCTGTTAAATATTTTTTCTAATTTTATTTTTAGTGTTTTCAATACTAAATAAAAGTTGCTCAATTAAATTAATAAATGGGCTTGGTGGAAAACAATGTCTACTTTTATGAGCTATATCTATGCTGTTGTGTAGAGCTTTAAGAGGAAAGTTATTTCCATTCTGAGTGCTGTAGTTTGGTGTGAAATGCCTAAGCTTGCTTGGGTCTAGTTAGAAATCAAATAGGCACAATATCCCACAGCTCATGAAAATGCTTTCAAATTGCACAAATTTGGCTATATAAACATTTCCCAGGTCTTGATCAGAATATATCTTTACATTGTAAGAAAAGAATATGAAGGTACTGCAGATATTGCAAGGGTAGGTGGAGACAATCTTCATCAGAAACATTGATGGATGCTAGCTAGGGTCAGATTTTGAGGACATCACAGTAACCAGTGTAAAATACCTCAGTTAAAGCAAGAGTTTCAGTCAAAAATGGCAAAAGATTTGAGGTAAAAAAAAGGAAATTTTTAAAGGCTTTTATTTTAAAAATATCACTTATTCATCTTCTGTAGCTGCCAAAGTTTTTATAAGGAATCCTCTCCCTTTTACTATTTCAAAGTATTTTAATGATTGCAATGGCTATCCTTTTTTGGAGGAAAACAAAAAAGATTCCTTTTAGAGGGCTAGAAGAGTCTCTTGTTTTTCCATTTGACTAGCTTTAACAGGACTCCATTTTTCTGAAGAAAGACGGAAAGTGTAAAAACAGTTTTAGAAGGCAGCTAAAAAGATGAAAAAACAGCTTCTTTCTCAGTGACTTTTTCCAAATTTTACTGTTAAGGTATAAAACATGAATTTTTCATTCAGTCTGAAATAAGGCAAACCTGTGCTCAGCAAAGTTATTTAAACCATTGTTTTCATTTGGCACATGTTTTTGAGAGGAAATCTGCAGAAGATACAATACCAGCCAGTTCAATCAATTCTTAATTAAAGTGCAGGGGACCCAGCGGACAGAGACAAGAAAGTATGGCCAGACAGTCAGAAAGCCAGTGTTGGGGAGAAAAGGCTACAGATTTACTTGCTTAGCAGAGGATTGTCAAAACCTGGGCTGGTTGTGAGGTCATTTAGGCCTGACTCCTTTGTCTTGTCTTCCCAGGCCATCATGAGGGTGATAAAAGTTCAGCAATATTGCAGAGCCTTGTGAGGTCTCAGAGGAAGTTTGCTGACAGCTGTCATAGAGGAACTGATCCCCTTCAGCTCCTTTCTGGTGACAGTGTGCAAGTCTTATAGCTCCTTCTTGATGGCTGGTTAAACTAAAAAGCCTACCAAGTAGTTGTGGGTGGAATCACACATTTTCTTTGTGGGTTTTTTTTCCCATGATTTTGGAGTAAAAGGACATCTCTTTGCACTTGTTGCTCATGTATTTAACTGGAAAAATATATTGAAAAATTTCTTCTAAATATAGTTCTGAGATTTTAGGTCATATTTACTGGTTTCTAAACACTGAGGGAATATAAAATTGATTTGATTAGCTACAGAAATATGTTTACACCTTGGCACATACTTGGATGTCATGAAGCATTCTATTTGTATTCTTTGAAGATACAGGAGATTTTATAATTGTTATTCTAAATAAAAATGAACTTAGCAAAACTCAAATGAACAAAGAATGACATACTAAAGAGATTACAAGCAGAGGGCTAGATCAAAACCTTAAATTAACAAAACTCAGTAAGGTGAATTAAGAGGACTATCAGTATCAAATCAACGTGAAAAGAATGTATTTTAGTAATTCCTCTCATGGTATACTCTTTAATATGTGATAACCATAATGGAAATTCATTAGTATGCAGAAAACCAAGAGAAGCATATGGAAATACATCCTTCAAAGGACTAGCACACAATAAATTTTACAAAAGGCATAAAATATCTTTAGGATGAATGATCACTATGAAAGTAATGTGCACTAAAATTGTAGGAGTGGTATTCACTCATTAGTTGTATGAAGCCATTAACTGCATAAAATCATTCTATTTTGCATAACCATTTGTCATATAAAATCATTACCTCCCTCCTAAAATTGTTAGAAATGTGAAAGGATTTTTCAAAAAATCTCATTAGTTACAGGGTATTACACTATAAAAATCAGTGGCATATTACTTCATCATGTTCTGCATAAAAATGTCTCATTTATGCAAAATAATTTATGTTGATAAATAACTTTTTAAGTAGCCTTATTGTTCGATAGTCAGGCTGTTAGCTGTTCGGTTTCAATAGTAATTTTTATGGCCAAGACATTTATTAGTTTTGAAAAACTCTGAAATGAACTAGAACAAACATTACTTTCTGCCCTGCTAAAACTGACAGTTTTAAAAAGCAATCTTGTTTGCCATGAATGTGCTCTTAGAGTTTTAAATAGTGGCAGCTGTTCCCATTTATTTGCCATCGTTTTTTCACTATTTGAATTCTATTCACTACATCTTTCAGGTTCTCATTCTCACATTCTAAGCTAAAATTAGAAAAAATCTTTCATAGCAGTGTTTTTGATCATATCACAGATAGTTTTATATAATTGTACTAGGAATAGTAATTTACACTTCAAAATGGAAGGCATTGTCCTCTTGCACAGTAATCAGAAAACTTTTAACCACATCAGGATCAGTTTATTTCTGGAAGTGAAGAATTTAAAAATTCAAACTTTTGCTCTAGCATGAAGGGGTCCCTGTGAGAAACACATGAAGGTGTCCAGGGCTGGGGAGGAACACTCGTGGATTTCTAACTCATAAGACCTCTGTTGAGGAGAGGAACCCTCTTGAGCAATGTTCATTAAAGGCCAGTTATTTTTGCTGTTGTATTTTCCAGTTATTTGTTCAAACATCATTGTGTACGGTTCTATAGAAGCAAGAAAACTGTTTTTCTTCCAAGGAGTCCTTAGGCTAAGTCTTCCCTACTGTTGCTAACCTATCTAAAAGGGATGAGAGAGAAACAGGTAACATAATGTATGCTCTGTTACGGAAGTAACCCATGTCAAAACCATCGGTATCCCTTGGGTATCACTTGTGGTGTGTTTACTCTGGTCAGAAACTTGCAGCCACCTAGCTGCTCATTCACTCCCTTCTCCAGTGGGGTGGGAAGAAAATCAGATGACTGAAAGTGAGAAACACCTCACAGGTTGAGATAAAAACAGTGTAATTAATAAAAGAAAGAGAGGAGAAAAGGGTCCAATTGTCTATCACGCCCCGCAAAATGATTGTCCAAATGGTGTCTGAGCAATGACTACTTTGGACAAGCTACATCCATAGCTTCTGTTGCTGAGCACAACATTACATGGTAGAGGGTACCCCTTTGGTCAGGTTGGGTCAGGTGTTCTGGCTTCTGGTTGTCCCTTCCCAAACATTTGTCCACTTCCTGTCTACTCACTGAGGGTCAGAGTAACAAACTTGGTCAGAGAAAGACTTGTCCTTCTGTAAGCATCGTTCAGCAATAGATAAAATATTTGTATGTCGTCAACACTTTTATTCATAAGTCCAAACCACACCAACTGTGTGTTTAAAAGGCTGTTATGAAATCAGCTAGTTGCAATCCAGCCAGCCAGAGTACATCACTACATCAGCTATCCAGCAAAACTGTGTTAAAAGAGACAGCACACAAACCAACAAAGTAATAAAACACTCATCAAACCCAGGAAAACCTGCCCCAAATCCCCACCCCCAAAGCTAGGTTTCAGTATTTTCAGGAGGCATTGCCATTGACTCAGAAATCTATTCTTGGTAAGAGCTTAAGACCATGGTTTGCTGCATATCATTTGGTGTGGCTTTAAAATAATAAATAGTAATGTAAGCTTAAAAGTCTGTCTTCCAGAAATGTTTAAAGTGAACACAGAAGCACTGGTAGTTTGCTCTAGGTGGGTAATTTCTGATTAAGCCCTATGATGTGGATTGGCTTTGGTTTCTAGGGTTAAGTTAACAGGAATTTAATTGGAGTAATAAACTAAAGTGATTATTAAGCTGATCAGAAGAACATCTTCTTTCAAAAGTTGTAGTGTATGTTGTCTTCCAATCCTGTTTCTGTCAACAAATTTGTTGTTCTCTCTAGGTCTTGATGCTGTATCCATTCTCTGAGATTTCTGAATTAGTGGAATTAGTGTCAAGAGTCAAAATGGTGATAGACTATCACTTCATTGAGATAATCTATCTACACAGAAGTGGAGCAGAGATGGCCTCTAGCCCTTCACACCTTTCTGTTTAGGTGTCTTTTCACTTCTGCATGCTCTTTTATGAGTTATTTTGTCCTAAGTCCCCCAGCCCTGAATTGCTGATTCTGTGGACAATCCACCAATGTACTGTGAAGGCACAGAATTGCTTGTCACAGCATGACTGTGGTCTTTCCAGCTGTGTAAATTCTTGGTAACAGAAAAAGTTTGATCCTGAAGAGCAATTCCAAGGCAAAGCTTTCCTCTTACGATAGCAACTAACTGGAACTGAAGTTTTCTTTTTATTGCTACAATTATTTCTGGTGTGAGAAGGATTTCAATCACATACAGATATGTGCACATACAGATTTCAGTCACATACAGATATGTGAAACCTTGCTTACACAATTGCTTCAGAAAGTGGAGCGGAAAAAACAAGAGAGAGAGCAAGAGAGTGTGGGAGAAGGAGACAGAAAGCATGAGAGTAGGCAGGCAGCTCCTCAGAGGCTCACAAAAATTCATCCTGAACAGGTAAATGACTCTGATGTGGAGAGCAGCTGAGCTACTCAAAGTAGAAAGCGTAAAAACCAATATGCCTTCCCCAAACTGTTATAAACACTGTAGTTGTCCCTCTCCCCCATGTAGCAAACAGGAACCACATTTTTCAATAAGAAACCTGTAATACCAAACAAATATACTGCCTTATTTCAGTGCTTGGAAAAATCTCTTTTTAAATTTTGTGGTATGTGTCTAGCCAAACTCCTGGCTCTTGGAATAACCAGACATGTTACTGCATCCTCCAGATGAACTCACCTTTTTCATCTTGGTATTGCTGTTGGTGATATATTTTACAATTCTTATTTCAGCCTCATTCCAGAGGTCCATATCTTTAAGTCTTTCAAGTGACACTAATAATTGCAGTTTTCTTCTTCCAAGTGTCATCTATACTGCTTACAATCTACTCCTGATTAAATTATTTTCTTCACTAAAACCTGAAGCTAATATTATAAATGTGATTTAATCTCTATTAGTTCTTCACCCTTCCTGAATTTTTGCAGTCTGTAACTTTACCAGGTTATAGCTTATAGTTTCCAAGGCCCTAATTATGTCAATGAGGACAGGAAAAACTTTGAAAGAATACCTGAAATATGTTCCTCAGAACTACCAAATTATAAATAGTACAAAACAATCTTAATTGTGATTTCATAGAGAAAATAGAGTTGCAAAAGATCTTGAAAGGACATTGCAATACATTCACCATTAGTGCTGATAGATGTTTGTCTCCATTTTTTCTAACACAATTTTTTTTTTCACAGGAAGTGTTGCAGAGCACTGGAACAGGATGACCAGGGAAGTGCTTCAGTTACAGTCCCTGGAAGTATTTGAAAAAGTTATAAATATGAAAACTGGGGACATGGCTAAGTGGTGCATGTGGCAATGTTAGGTTAATAATTGACCTGAAGGTATTAGAGGTCTTTTCCAAAATTATTCTGTGATTGTATGACTATAACAGCCTCCCTTCCTTTCTGATATTTCTTCTGTAACATTCTTCTCCAGATTGAATGCCCTGGTGTCATATCTGTGCATGTGGTAGAAGCTGTGATGAACAAGTTGTATTTTTATTGTCCTATGTGTCAATGTTCTATGTGCATTTTTTTTGTGGCTGAAGAGGGTTCTGCAATGAATCTGGAGTGTAAAACCTAGCTCTGCCAGGTTTTCCATCCAGCCCAGAGGAGAGGACCATCAATCCCATCTGATAGAACTGAGTGTCAATAGCTCATGGCTTATGTATTGGTAATATCCTAAGAGTTATATTTAAAAATAAATGCAAGAACCTTTCAGTCACTTTTATTTTGGGAATTGGACTGTGTTTATAATCAACCTAGCATGCACTATGACCTTCATTTAAAATGCTCTGTCATCCTGCAGCAATGCACTGATTGATGATTGATCTAGGTGAAAAGTAAATCCTCCCCTAAAATCCAGGTTTTGGTAAATTAACTGTGTTTTCATGGGAAACTCAGACACAAACCTGTGGGCCAAGATCAGTACACCATTCTGCAGTACACTCAGATTTTCTCTAATTCACAGGGTGTAGATATGGACACATGCATTAAAGGGGTTTTAAGGAACCTGTAGAACATGGCTATATGTATGTTCCACAAATTTTTCTACAGCCTTTCTCTTGTTAAACTTTAGCTTTTTATTCCATCAGTCCTGGATATATAATGCACAAACCCAGAAAACTGAAGCTGTTCTTTTATACAGCCCAGTGCCATTGATCCACAAAGTACAGAGGCATGAATGGCATCTTTCTAATGAAGAAGTTTTATCCTTATGGGCTTTAAAGGGATTTCATCCCTTGCTTTGGTAGTCTAACATTTGTTTTTTTATGTTACTTGAGCTAGGCTGATAGCACTTAGCTAAGGATTTGGTTATTAGTGTGCATGAGTGGAATAAAAGATTTTTTGCCATACCTTAGGCATCCATATCAAAGAATAAGTCCAATGACTGTCTTGTAAGCTGTTATTCTTGTAGTTCTTTCCTCTTGCTGAAGTAGATGATCATGAAATCACTGTGAAAATACATGGGAAGCTCCCTGCCTGTAAAATCAAGCTTCCTCGGGCAATACTATTGGTTATAGGACCTCAGTTGTAGGTGTCGTATAAGTTTCTTGTATTTATGTAATGATACTGTGTACATTTAGGTTCTAGGGGTTGGTGTCCCAGGTTCTTAAGATATTGAGTACTTTTACTGATATCAGATGTGAAGCATTAAAATAGATTTCCATTCAGTCAAAGTTCAGTCTACTCACAAGTTAACTTGACACATTTGGTTTGAAGGTAATGAAGGTCAGTCTGGCAGAGAGCAGAAGTGGCATGTTTCAGAAAGATAAGCAGTACTATTCATGAGACAGTCAATTGAAATGTTAAGAAAGAGAAGGTCAAAGAAGGTTTCCATGAGACTGGAAGGTTTGCTTCTTCTTCAGTACTTGAGAAATGTGCATATTTACATTTTTTTGCCCAGTTGCACACAGATGGCAATTTAGATTTTTTTTTTCAGAATGTGTAGCCCTTCAGCGAACAGCTGGGACATCACTGTACTTATACAGGTGGCATTGAAAAGTTTAGAGTTCTTGGCAAATGATGACCTTCTTGGTTACTTTTAAGCCCAAGTGGGTTAAGGAAAGTCAGTAAAAGGCAAAGGCCATGAATGTCTCTTCCATGTATTTCAGTTACTTGTCTCTGCTTGACTTCTAAAGCAGATCTGTATTTCCCTGACATCTGATTGAGTTTCTTGGCTTGCAAACTATGTCCTGCAAGAGCTGTTTGTCTATAGACAATTCCAGTGTGGCCAAATGCAGATGCTGATATTTGGTTTGGAGATGTGAGGACATTTAACAGGTAGCAGTGTCAACATGCAGTCATGGATAATGGCTCTGTTGTTGTGCAAATCAAGGGTTGCCAAGTGCCCCAATTTGGCCTGTGTGAGTGGGCTGCCAGGAAGACATGGCAGTTATCTTAACAAAGGTTCTTTAGACTTAATAAGAAGAGATTTTAGACATTTATTAGAAATTCTTGGATCTAAGGTCCCTGCTCAGCTATTAAGGTTACTTTTGCCCCTAGTGTAAAGCAGGAAGCCCATAGGTAATGTCTTTAAATAATTTTTTGGAAAAGTACATCTGCTGCCAGAGATGAAGCTTTAGGGATACATTGCCTCCTGTCAGCCCACCTCAAAATTTGCAAAATAAATTTCCTTTCTCCAGGGCAGTAACATTTAAGAGTATGAACAATATGTTTCACATTTGGAAGCATATATTTGCTTCGTATGTGCCTTTAACATACAGTACTTACTATATATATGAGGACACTGTCTATAATTACAGAAAGAATCTGCAAAACATGTCTGTACCAGCCAAAAGGATTTTAAGTATGAATATTGATTGCTGGGTTTTGTTTACAAGTTCATAGTGTCAGCAATTAGTTTAATACTCCTGATGTTTAGCCTTTCCCTGTCATGGGATTCTTGACTCATACAGAAAAAACCTGCCAGCTCAAGATCTATGAGCTCCATTTGGGACCAGAATGCTGGATAATGATATTTGTTCTTAGTGTTTGTCACTGTTTGCGAGCCTGCTTGAGCAATTTCTCCGGGAATACAAATTATATAGGCTGTGCAGTTTGCCAGCAGCATTCTGTGCATGGTAATGAGATGCAAAAAAGTTAGCAGAAGCACAAACCAAAGATGCACATGGCCCATGTTATATGACTCCTGTTTGCGAGACACTCTCTGTATTGTGGCACTAGCAGTCTTACCTGTACCAACCATGGCATGCATTTTCTAGCCTTCTCTGTGTAGTGCAAAACACACTATTCACAAAAAAAATATTTTGGATAAAACAGTGTTTTCTTTAAGAAAAACTTCACAGAATTTGGGTACAAATACATAATTACGTAGAAAGCAATATATTAACAGATTGTCAAATGGCTGGTGGGAGGACAATGATTTCTTGGCAATATTAACAAAGAGAAGAACCGTTACCTAAAACCAAAAAAAAAGAAAAATTTAAACATTGCTGGTTTGTGAGCTTTAATAATGCTAAATGTTTGTAATGGAATATTCTTTCTAATAATGGACATATGCAGTGAAAAGCCAAGGGCACTGTGAATAGGTGGTGATTCCAGCTTCTTCCAGCTCTTTCTTACCTTATATTATGCCATCTTTCACAGTGGAAATGTTAAAACCTTGCTGCCGAATGATCTCAAGAGGATTATAAAAGAGTAGCAAGATTCCCCTAGGTTTAGACAACAGTTAAGGGATATTGCCGTGAAGGGATATTGCAACTTTAGTAATTATGATTTTCTTCCTTTAAAAGATTAATTGAATTTCATTACCGCAGTTCACAACAACATATTCTGGCTGTTTAGCTCAGCCACACTTTCAAATCCATATTAATGGCATTTTATGCAGCTGGTTTAGACAATTGGCAGAGGTTAACTTTAAGTGACACAATCTCTGCATTTAATAATGGTGATCTAAGTGTTTTCATCTGCAGTTTGGTTTATGAAGTTCATTAGCAGAAATATTTTTTTAGTTTACTTAGATGCTGCAGATACGGATAAGCATTTGGGTATAGTTTATGTCCTCACTCTTTTAACAGATTTATCCTGTGACTGTGCTGTGCCCATGTTTTATTCCACCTGGCACAGGAAATTGCAAGAATTGAGGAATTGGTGATGAAAATTATTAGTGACTGGAAATACTTCTGCATGAGGAAATTGAAAAGTTTGGACTCCTCCTTAAGAAAATAAATGTGAGAGTATAGAAGGCAATAAATTAAAAGGTGCATTGCTATTCCTTATGGGGAATTCCCATTATCTCATCAGATTAGCCCACCACAATATTGCCCTATGGAGGTTAAAGTCTAAAGAGGTGATTACAACCAACATTTCTATGAATTAAAGTAGTGCATGTACAGATTTCCAATATAATTTCCAGAGAAACTGCCTGGCTTTATCCTTGTGTACTTCCCTATGTATTCTTTCATTGTGAGGCATGTGTATGGCTAATATGAGAAATAATAATGGTTTGCATGTACAATTTACCTTGTGTACCTCCTGTGCTGAATCAGAACTGCCATCAGCTGGACTTTCAGAAAGATCTGAATCTGACACAGTCAGGCAGTGGTAATTTTTGCCTATATATTTTGCAACATTCACTTGGTTACCTTGTACAAAGGAAAGAGTTATAAGGTTCTGCTATTCACACAGAAATGTAATGAAGTCTTTCATTGCTTCCTGAACCCTGCTTTTCATGCTTTTTTCTACTATTCTTTCCCTCATATTGATCAAACTTGGAATGTACTGATGTTTCCCACCTGCCTTAACCATCTTTTTTAGCTCAGTGGAAATGCTCCAATGGAGATCTTTGCTACTAGTGGTTGATAAAAGAGAAGTTTTGATCGTGGCCACACCTGGAAACTGTGTGACATTCCTGCAGTTCATGTGGCAAATTTATATCTAAGAATAAATTTCATTTTATGCTTTGTGGCAGGACAAAATGGGCTGGAGGCAAGGGAGCTCAAAACATATATAATTTCAGATAGAATATATTTGAGTATAATAGTTACATTCAATAAATCACAGAGAATTTTTCCAAGTCCTTTTCTATCATGAATTTTCTATTGAATTTTTTCAGAAGGAATTGGTGTGCTATTAAATACTTTAAATACTTGCTAAATAAAATGTAATCAGTTCTTCCTGTAACACATTTCTGCTGCCCATATTAATACAAATTACCTGTTCCCAAACTGAATGTTCTTGCTGTATTACTGTCTTCTCTTCTTATTATCTGACTAACTAAGCCTAAAGTTTTCCCAGTGTCTGAATGGACCATTGTTATGATACCTGTATGATAGTCTGCAAGTGCCCACCCAAGGGGGAAGGCAGGGAAGCACAAGAGGCTGGACATGGGCTGTCAGAAAACAAAGGAGCCATGGTCAGCTTTCAGCTGTTCCTGTTGAGCCTCTCCAGGATTAAGACGGTTCCTGGCAGTGTGGTTGACTGAAATTCAACCTCTGGATTAACAAAATGATAAATATATATAATGCTCAGTGCTCATTTTTAATGTTTTTCCACCTGTTAATGAAACAGTTCTTTTTATATTGGAGAAAAAAAAAATGAAGGATGCTACCATGTCTGCTTTAAAATTAAAAACATTTACTAACTAGTTTGGAGACAAAAAACATAGTAAATGTTAAGGTGAGCCCCTGTTTCTCTTCTCTGGTGAGATGCTAATGGCTATTTCTTTCCTTTGTTGCTTCCCCTCTTGGAATCTCCTGGAATCTCTCATTTCCCTCTTCTGCTCTTCGATTTTTCTTGCCTCCTTCTCTCATCTTTCTATGAATCATGTTCTTTCAGATGATTAGGGTCAGTTTCTTCTGTCTCTGAGACATTGCTCTCGTAGGTATAATACAGATATAAAGTCTACAGCTGTTCTTGAGTCCTTGTATTCTATTTTTTACTCAGACATATTCATCTTCAGTCTCAGACTCAAATATGCCTAGGAAAAGTAAAAAATTCTAAAAGAAACAAACTTTTAAATGACAAAACCTAACAAATTTGCATTAGTGGCAAACAACTTGTGCCCCAGAATAAAAAACAACCAACTAAGAAAGGAAATACTAACAACAAACAAGTTAATCATATAGAACAAGAAAGGGAAAAATACCTGGAAATAATGATCAGTTTTTGAAGAGCTTTGATCCCTCTGTCTCCATCTGCAGCTTGCAACACAAACAGACTTCATGTTTATAAACATGATGCATCAAAGGCAAAACTCTCACCTAGATGTATTGACTTGCTTTTTCAGTGGTCCAAAATGCCAAGATACTCTCTCCTCCACACAGGTCACAACATCTGTGGACCTCATTATATTTCTCAAATTTCTTTTAAATTTTGTGGTGTCTAGTTGTTTGGGGTTTTTAAAAAGTTTTTCCTTGGGATTAAAGCATCTGTTCAAAAGTTCTTTATGTTTCTTTTGGACTTTACTACACTGTATTTAAAAAGCTAAGTAAAAAGCTTTAAAGCTGTTCTTAATCACAGATACTCCAAGAAAAGACACCAATGGTTTTGAAACATTTTACATTATAGAATACTGTATTATTTACAGCAAACTCATGCCTTACAACAGAAATATATGAGAAAAAAGTACATTAAATATTTTTATGAAAATAAGCTGAGCTCAGAGATCCTGACAGGAATCTCAAATGTAGGATTATAACAGAACTGGTATTTATGAAATCATTACATATTTAAACATAAGTATTCTGTAAGAAGCCATTTATTTTAGGCACTTTCCAGCCTGGGATATAAATATGGGTGGATGAATCTGCACACTAAATGTTAACCCTATCTGTGTTACATTGCCTCAGTAGCCTAGAGATTATCTTTGGGTGCCTTATCAAGCAGGGGAGTATCTCTTAACACTCCACATCTTGTTTCCCTGGTGGAAACATGTTCTAAAAATGAACAGTTCTAAGGTCTGGGTTGAATCTGAAAGATTTTGCATCTAGAGCTTTAGTTCTGATGGTCTCAGAGACTGTAGGTAAACCAGCCCTAATCAGCTGAGCTCTCTCCAAACCCTGCAGAGCAGCAGAATAGCTACATGAAAATCTTCTGTTTGGAAGAAAAAATTTAATTTAGTTTAATCACTAAAAGAGAGAAAAAACTTTAATAACACGATTTTTATTTTATTTTTTAATATGATTTACTCATACAATAAGTATGGAAGCAGTACATCTAATTTAGAACAAAGACCAGTAACCTGTTTTCTTAGACATTCAGTTTAAGGTGTAATGACTGCTGTTAGTGGTTTGCAAGCTAAATAAATAGAACAGAATAAGGGAGGCTGAAAGGACCTAAGTATCCTGAGTTTTACTGATGGGAAGTATGCAGACATTAAAGTGTTTGCCTAAGGATATATTAGGAAAGGATGATTGTTAGTTTAATGAATGCTTTTGCTTTTGTGTATCTCAGTCTCTTTATACTTCAGTCTGCTTTGATCAGTTGATATCAACATTACTTTTTAAGACATTTGAAAATAACTTATAAGGAGATTTCCTGAGAACATCAGGCAGGTCTGATGGAGGAACAAAAAAGTTGTAGCTTAAAGTGTGTCAGAGTCCACAGGGCTAAGAATAACCTCTTGAGCTTTTTTCATTTTATCTTGAACTATCACAATCATTAATGCGATGCCTAGGAAGATGAGTGGATTTTGTAATTATGTATTTTGGCTCCTAGTCCATCTAAACAATGGCTCTTAACAGATATTTCCTACAGAACTTGGTCTGTTCAGCCTGGAGAAAGGGAGACTGAGGGGAGACCTCACTGCAACTTCCGCAGGAGCAGAAGAGGAGCAGTAGACACTGATCTCTCCTCCTTGGTGTCCAGTGACAGGACCTGAGGGAATGACCTGAAGCTGTGTCAGGGGAGGGTAGGTTGGATATTAGGAAAAGATTCTTCAGCTAGGGGGTGGTTGGAAAGGGTTCTCCAAGGAAGTGGTTACAGCAGCAGCCTGACAGAGTTCGATAAGTGCTTGGAAAATGCTCTCAGGCACAGGGTGTGACTCTTGGGGCTGTCCTGTGCAGGACAGAGTTGGACTCAATGTTTCTGATGGGTCTCTTCCAACTCAGCATATTCTCTGGTTCTTTGATTCTGTAACTTTGTGTTCTAGGAGAATAGAGATTAAGTTCTCAGGTATTTCTTTCACTTTTTTNTTTTTTTTTTTTTTTTTTTTTTTTTTTTTTTTTTAATAGGAGAACATGAGAGGGAAAAGAAGCCAGATCTGCAGCAGCCAGGTATAAGGCAGAGGTGGTTTCTGTGAGCTTTGGCTTAGTAAGATGTAAAAACACCCAGAGGGCTTATATTGGCCTGTCCCAGCAAGGAGATCATGCATTTACCTTCTCCCTGGGAATCTGTGCCTACTTCTTACTGTCTTCACACTGCCTTATGCTGCCCATAAAATATGATGTGTGCTTCTTTTACAGATTCTACTAAAGCTGCTCCTCTTTTCGTCTCATCACCTTGTCCCTATTACTGCAAGACCTGAAGAGTGGCTTTTAAAAGGAAGGAAAAATTGGGCTTTATTTTCAAATAACCAATTATTCACACCTGGCAAATATTCAGGGATTCAGATGCTGCGCATGTGCAGCTGTGATCTGTTGCAGAGTGATAACTGCACAAAATTCATTTGCAGATGTATGTCATCTTAGAAAAGAATCTGTTGACTGTCAGCTGAAAATGACTTTTTCCAGTTTTACAACTTTCCATCCACAATTTTGTAATCTTGTGATTTGACAGGACTGCAATGGGCAGATATGTCAGATGCTCAGAGATAGTAAGGGGTGGTTATGTGGAATGTTAGACTTGTGGAAGAGGCAGATGTAGACAGTCATATCCTAACCAGGAGCCTTCTTGACTCATGAACCTTCTGTACGATCCATGCATGTATTTACATAGAACAATTTCCCTGAAATATGGTGTTTCTTGACAGAAAAAGGGGAAAAAGCAAACCAGAAGTGTTGTCGGTGACCGAAAAAAAATTAACTGTATCTGATGTGGAATAGGGTACTGTGTACTCCTGAAGGAAAAGAAGGGAAATTCAGAATTCCTGAAATATTCTTTTCCCACCTGTGTGAGTAGAAAAAAAAAAATAAAATCAAAGTACTTGTTAAAAGAGCCTCATCTTCTCTGCACATTTCACCAGGAGATATATCTGCTGAAAGGAATTGCAGTTATCTGCTTTGTCATAGTTTGCAGGAAGTAAGATGGCAGTGAAGGAACTTCACGTTTTCAGTGGATTCCAGGACTAATAAGGTAATAAATTTGGGCTGTTTTGGAGGCTAAAGCCAGCTATTTCCACACAGATAGTAGTTCTACAAACCCAAAATATTTTTTCCAGCCTACTGTAGAAGTTATTTGAAGAGCTTACATCTGTCAGCTGGGAATATTCAGCCTTTAGTAGATCATAGGAATATATTCTTGTTTTGCACCAGAAATATCTGCTTTTGGAAATGCCACACTAACAGGAATTTGTGAACAGTTTGGCTATTTTGATACTGATTTTGGTGTCAAATAAAGGAAAAAAGAATTTTCAAGGAGTAGTCTAAACCTTAAAAATTCACTTCCATTTTAGAAGTAAAAGCATAGCAGAGAGCTGCAAAGAAGAAATATCTCAAAAAGGCTTACCAGACCTGCAACAGCTTCAGGCAATTCAACACCAGCAGCTTGTGAAGTTGTCTTATTAGTCAGTGGCAAATGATGGCATTTCTGCTCTAGGTCTAGTGTCAAACTGTCAGCAGGCTGACATCTTAACTTCATGACAAAAATAAATATAAAGGTAAAAAAAATTCTCACTTTTTCCTGTAGATTTTACAGACTTACAGGTTATCAAACAGATTGAAGATAAAATGATGCAAATTACTACAAAACTCCAGTATGTAATTAAAATTATATAGGCCCATAACAAAACAAGTGGAAGGCATTATTTTAAATGAGAGAATTTTTAAGGCCATCAGTGACTTTACCTGTGTAAGAAAAATGTACAGTAAATAAGACTGATGTGTTTTCTGCATTTCAGTTTGTTATGTGTTTTTGACTAAGAATACTGATGAGACAACAAACCAGAGGCTGATCTACATTTGGAGATAGCTAATAGACATAAATACCAGAAATGGAATGCAATTGTCTAGACGGGAAAAAGTGATATAATAAACACAGTTTATTGAATTTGACAGATAAAAGTGAAACCTGGGTTGTAATATCTAACAGTGAATGAGGTAAGGCTGTGAAAGAGAATGGCTTTTGTTTCTTTGTTTGGGTGTTTTTTGTGGAACTGGAGGTATAATTTATGACATCAGAGACACATTTCCAAGACTTTAACAGATTTGTTTGGAAAAGGATCGCATTTTGTCAGGATATGGTCTCCTCTCTGTGTTGAGTTTTTGTACTAATATCTTCACTACAAAACCAATCTTTTGCAATACATGTCCCTAAAGAGCCCATAAACCCCCTTTTCTTTATTCTGCTGTTTTTATTTGTCTTGAAACACAAGTAATAATAACAAGCATTGTGCCAAAACTTTGTTTTTGAGAAAGTTCTAGGAAGTGTCATTGTTTGGTCTGTGAAAATTAGCTTTTAACACCCAAGGCAGAGGAAGAAATAATTACCTCCTCTTGTCTTTTATATCATTCCCTGTAGCTTTAGACTCACAAATTTCAGAATTTCTCTTCTGAATTGTAGCAGGTGGATCAGTTTTTATCTGTCACACTGAATGACCTATTGTTTAGAAAATTTTACTGTTCTGAACAGAACAGACTGAGCCAAGGACATGCACAGCATAGAAGTGCACTATGATCTAATAAATATTCAGACATATTTAAATAGTACACATGAGGGTCTTGTTGAAAGTCTATCAAACCTAAATCTTTATTTGATCAAAATATCCTCTTTTGCAATATAAAGGGAAAAATGGCTCCTGCCAATAGTACTGATTCCAATCTCACTTGTAATTGTGAGGTTGATCTAAAATGCCATTAATTTTCCAGATTTATGCTAATAAAAAGAGAGCAGAAGTGAGATGAGCACTAGCCCCAGCTGGTTCTCAGTACATCCTAGCAATAGCATTTTGGTTCTTAAGTGCGTTTGTAACTTTCATATCATTCTTTCTTTACAAAAGGGATATTTACAATTATCTACTTATGTTTATTCATAAATAGATTACTTCTCTCCCCCACCCTACAGAAACTCAGTGGGGGAAAAACAAAATCTACCACAATTCACAGAATTGCAGAGCCATGAAACAGACCACGTCTAGACAGTTTTTGAATATCTGCAAAGAGGGATACTCTGCAATGTCTCTTGAAAACCTTGCCAGTGCTCCTTATGTTCAAACAGAGCTTTCTGTGTTTCAGTTCATCCCCTTGTCCTGTCACTGGAAATGGGAAAGAACCTGATTCCATCTTCTTTGCACCTTCCCCCCAGGTAGGTTTGCACATGCACATCGATTTCACCCCCCTGAGCCCTTCTCATCTCCAGGCTGAACAGCTCCTGCTCTCTCAGCCGCTCCTGATATGAAACATGGTCCAGTGTCTTAATCATCTCACTGCCCTTTATCTTCAGGCCTCTTGTGAACTTACAAAATATCAACACTTTAATTCTTTAAGCATTGAGTTCGACTGTCCTCTAAGATAAAACAATGTTTTGTTTTGATATATTTAATAAATTAGGGAGAAAAAATTAGCCATAATTTGGGATATGCTTTACAGTGATGAAGTCTAACATTCTGAGAAAATAACATTGCTTTTTAAATATTCCATCCAGGGCAATAAAAGAAATCTCAGAGGGGTATGTCAAATTATTATTATTATTATTGTTATTGTTAATATTGTCTTATTACTCCCATTACTTTTCACCATGATTGTGTTATATTCACCCTCAACTTACAGATTTTTTTTTGATAAATCATCATTACAAAATACAGAGACATATTTGAGTGTCTGCATCCAGATTGTACTGTGGGAAGGATGAGGAATGTGAAAGGGTAGTGGGAAGGAAGGAAGATTTCTTATACATGTGTATTAAGAGCCCAGATTTCTAGATGACAGCCTTCTCTGAAGGCTGCTGCTCTGCTTATAGTCCTGACTAGCTATTTATCCTCATTTCCTCAACAGTGGGAATAGGGAAGTCTACTCAGTGTCCACTGTCCCCCAAAACTGGTAAATAAACTATCCAGCCAATTCACTAGATCAGTAAGCCAACATTGCTTTATTAGCAGTGCTGTATGCGTGGAGAATTCTCATTATGCATGCCCAGTATCCTAACAGACAAGGTTATATTTCTGAAATTAATAAATATTCATCATATTTCCTGAATACATGCATATTTGCTAATTATTTTCACAGATTTATTTGGATATGATTCTAGATCTAAATAATCTTTTTTCCTTAAAAATATTTCAAATATGCCATCAGGTCATAATCTTCATAACAGTTCTCTTATCATTCTTTGTTCTGACACACAATCCTTGTTCTCAAAACTAGGATATCTGCTAGTATGTATTAATCACTACCATGAATAAATAAGGAAACATTAGCTGGCAAAAGACCAACTAATCACAGATGCAGGACATTAACACAAGGATATATTAAACCCTGGTATTTGTACTAAGCACTGTAAAGTACACAAAACACTAACCATGAATACAGGGATCATACACTATTGCACCAAAGTTAAAAGAGTTTCTTAACATTTTCCCTCACTTCTGCACAGATTTCTTACACAGATATAATTTGTTCAGTAACACCATCCTCAGACTGTGGTTTAAGTGGACCATGCTACTTCTCAGGACTAAATTGACTATAAAGGCATATTGAAGGAAGCAGAAGCCAATGGTAGAACCTTCACTTGTATTTTCTTTGGCAATAGACACATTGCAGTTACCATTCTCTTCCATTCTGACACCTTCCATCAGCACTGAAGTGACTTGTTCTGAAAAGTGCATGGCCAGAGTATAAGCAGCAGTGTGGTTACTATGAATTCTTTCAATAAGAAAAACTGAGAATAAAAACAAGCTCTATATACACTAAATATTTCTTCCTAAATGTGTCATATTGTTGTAAAACATTGTTAGATTTTAAAAACACTCTAATCACCTTAAATACAAATACCATATGAGGTTGTGATATTAACTGTCTCTTTATGTGTGTCAAACTAGATTTCCATTAGCAAACTGAAACTTGATTGCAGATAGTGAACAATCTGTGTCTCTGACTTATAAATAAAAGAGAGCAATTAATTATTTTTCTTTAATTAACTAAATAAAATAATTAATTCTTTAAATCTTTATTTTTTATGGGAATCATTATTGAAGATGTGGAAGACAAGGCTTTAAAATTAGCAAATTGTAAACAAAAAGTTATTGTATAAATATGGAAGTGACACATTAGTAGTGTTAAAGGAATACATAAATACATCTAACAAATTCACAAGGGAGATGTGAAGGGATGACATGTTACCATTTCTTTCTGCAATGATCATTAAGAAAGATGATTGTCTTTCACAGTTCAGAGTATGGATACCAATTCTGAGACCAATTTAAATTATATATCAAATCTCTGTCCTATAGTTTCAGTGTAAAATATTCAAAACACTCACTGATTAGGAGTTGTGAAGTAGAATTCTGGGAGGAGAACTTAATAATATTAGAAATACATTGCCAAACAACCGGTTTCTTTTGCAACTCATTAACAAAAAAGAAAATAAAAAGAAATGTTTAACCTGAGGCTACAAAGAAAAGGCAGTCTTCCCATGAAAACAAACCAATACTTAATACACAATACAAAAGGGGACTCAGAAATGTTCAGTGTTACTAAGCCTACCATCCTTAAAGGGAATGGGTGTCATTTGTTTAGAGCTTCTGTCTCAATTTGTGGAGGTTTGGTTTCTTTACAAAGTCTTAAGTTATTTGCTTTTAAAAATGAAGAATATCTTTTAAACCAAGATAAAAACTGTTGCATTTGAGAAGACTCAACCAAAAAGACTTTTACTACGCATGAAGATACTACCAGAAGGGTGGGTAGTTCTCTGTGAGTCCAAGGGTCTTTTTTTTTTTTTTTTTTTTTACTGTCTGCAGTTACTTTAAAAAACCTGTGCACTACTTGGCCTTTTCATGTACTCTTTCCATGAGACCACACTGATACAGAAAGGCAGAAGAGAAGGACAGCTTTTAGGTCTAGTGTCCATAAAATCATAGTGTTCCATAAAATCTAAAAAGAACCATATAAACCACAGCCAGTGTCTATTGGAAGCCTTGTAGCAAGGGACAGTCCCTTTCTTTTGTAAGGACTTTGTGCTGTAATTTTATTGAAGAATTTAAATATAACTTTGTCTTTAAAAGTACATTAAAACTTCAGTTGACATCATTCAATCCTATGGCTTTTGAGGTTCTAATTTAGACAAGTGTACTGCATCAGCTGCAGACATAAAAAATAAAACTTTTTGAGGGGGTGTGTTTTTGTTGTTTGATTGGGGATTTTTTCTTTGGGTTTTTGTTTGTTTGGTTGGTTGGTTTTTTTGGTTTTGTGGGGGTTTTTTTCCTCCTTGTCTTTTGCTTTTTTATATAGCAGTTTAGAGGCTGAGAGCTACAACAAGGCTTCTCTGAACTTCTTCAAATGCTCACCAATAATAGGACCTATTATCACAAATGGCAGATAAGAGCATGTTCCAGTTTTCTCACTCAGGATTTTCTGTTTTATTCTGTTATTTATTTATAGAAATTGGTCAGCCTTAGAAAAACCTCAGAGTGCTGTGAGTATATCTAGGTTTCATGTTTGGCAAAATTAGTGTTGGGCTACCTGTTTCTAGAGAAAAAACCACAGTTGTAGGAGAAAGTGCGTTGTTTGTTCAATATTGCTAGTCTGAAATTTAGTCAAAGTTTGCTAGAATTCTGGGCCAGTATTTCTGTCTTGTATAACATACTGGTTCGTTTTTTCATTAGTGAATTGCTGCTTTCTCTGGTGTCCTGAGCAGCAGATGTCTCATTAGCACCTGAGCTATGCCAGCTTCTGTGGAAGGCTACAAACTGATTAAACACATGCTCCATTTTAATCTCTTTATGAGTCATTACTTAAAGGTTTTATCACCAGATTGCCACACTTAATTACATGTAGCCATAATTAAATATGAATATCTGCAGATCTGGATTGTTATTTTTGCTATAAGTTCAATAAAATATTTTCCTCTTTGCTAATTAAATGCTGTAGAGAAGGAGAGAAATAAAAAGGGAAAGAAGAATCCAGCTAGAATTATCAAGTGTATTTAAAATATCTATCAAATATCCTTGTGAACTACTTAGAAAAGGCACTTTTTCTAAACAAGGGTGACATCGTGTGATAAAGATATAAGGCAAAAAGCATTGTTTTGATATTTAAAAGTGTCATCTGTTATCCACCAGATTTAATCATTCACAAATCACTCCAGTCCTTGCAAAATTCACAGACTGAGTTCTTTTGGAACACAGTTTTGGGTACATGAAGAAGAAGTCTTTGGGAACTGTCAGGATGTATTTATCAAGTTAAATGATAACAAAGCTTAACAAATGTCTTTATCTTCTATGATAAAATGGCTCAGTTGGTGAATGAGTAGACAGCAATTTACCTTGACTTCTGCAGGACTTTTGGTGCCATCTTCCCCAATATTCTCATTTTCAAGTTGAGATGCTATGGTTTGGCTGAGTAGAAAAATCACTGACTAAAAAAGTAAATGATTTGCGTTAGAGATTTAATGGGTCATACTGAACCTGGTTGCGTGTGACAGATGGAGCACCATACTCTGGGGACTCTCCTGGGACCTGTTCCATTCAACAACTTAATCATGAGGGAACTAACAGAATGTTTGTTCATAAAGTTTTCAGATGACACCAAACTGTGGGCAGTCAGTTCATCCAAGGATGGGACCATCCAGGGATTCATGTGTGGGTTGCAGGAAAGGGGTCAGCAGGAATCAAGGACATGCACAAGACTTGTGGGCAAAGTCAATTGTTCAATTTAGGGGGAAATCCCTGTAGCCTCATGGGCTGGGAAGGATCTTTCTTGAAAAGCTCTTTGATCCATGAGTCATGAAATGTTGCATTGTGCCACTTTGTGTCTCTGGGAGTGACCAGTGCCTTCAGGACCAGGAGATAAGGTCCTGTTTAGAAATCCAAGTGCTGCTTATTGACGACACTTGCATTGCAGGTACAACACCAAATGTGTTCTAAGGATGAGAGCTGGAGAGTTAGCAGGAGCAGGGATTTATATAGGAAAGGAAGGGGGCAGGGTAGAACACCAGGGCCAATCATCTGAGGGCTCAGGGGCGGAGCAAGGGGGAAGAGCCAATGGAGTACAATATATTAGCATAGGAACAGCAAAGCACACTGGGAGTAACATTTTTGCTTGTCATAACTGGAGAAGCTATCAGTGAGGGTTACTCCTCCAAGGGGAGGGTGGCATTGTTTGAGCTTAAGGGCTATCTGTTTTCCAGGGGAGTGTGGCTAACTTGTAGTTTGGTCTATTGGCCTCCAATATGGGTTATGTTCTGGTTCACAGTCAGTTAAAACCTAGTCTAGAATGTAACTATCAGTGTGCACAGTAACAAGGAAGGATCCTGGGCTATGTCAGCAAAATCATGACAGTAGGAAGAGAGAAATGATTGTCTGCTTCTGCTCAGCACTCATCAGTCTGCATGGAGATACTGTGTGCAGTTTATGCCCTCCTGAAACAAAGTGTACATGATAAAATGGATTGCGTTGAGCAGAGCTACAAAAATGGACGTGAGCTGGAGCACCTGACCTGTGAGGAGGAGGAACTTGAGTTCACTCAGGCAGGAGGAAAGACCTACCAGCAGCCGTGCACCCAGAACCTTGGAAGAGCTTACTGTGAAGATGAAGCCATGCTGTTCATCAGGCAGATGGAGAGAGGACTAGAGACAACAGACATACAGTGCTACAAAAAACCTTCACATCATGTATCAGGAAAAAATATTTTCACTATGAATACAACCAAGCAGTAGCACAGCTTGTCCGGGGAGTTTGTGTAGCTTCCATTATTGTAGGTTTTCAAGACAGGACTGGATAAGTCCTGACCAACCTGGTGTGATCTTATAGCTGACTATTTTGGAAGCAAGAAATTGGATTAGAGACTTCCTGAGGTTCCTTTCAACATGAATTTTAGTATGATCCTAATCTTCTACCATTTTGAAACCTGCCAGGGCCTGTACTGATACAAGATTTTGTCCATAGAAAGCTATGGAACTATTTGTTGCCTTAAAAATGTTAGTCACAGTGGTCTGTGAGGGAAAAAAAAATCAAATCAGGTTAGATTTTGGGGTATGAAAAATTGTTCAAATGACTTGACTTAGGTACATTATGGACACATAATGATTCTTAACTATATTAGGAAAAAAAATTTAAAGTATTATGAAGAAGGTAAGTCATATATAGACGGTTTCCAGTTTCCATAAGTTCTGCAGGAAAACATTGTACCTAAAAATAATTTTTGAATCTTTAAGGTTAGTTTTATTTTGGTGAGTTTATTTAATGAAAACCATTCATAAGGCTGAACAAGAGCTGTGCTACTGTTTTATGAATGCTGATAGTCTCAGAAGGAACAACCTGAGCTGAGTGTTGCACAGTTCATTAAATGTGCCCTGCTGTCTTTTCTAGCTGACCTGACTCCTGAGTAGTTCCCAAACATACTGACAATGTAGCTAGTTTTTAAAAATCAGGCTCTTTTTCTAGCTGATAGTGCCTCTTTTGGTAATATAATATGCCCATTGTATGTCATTTGTTGCGTGTGCACTTATTCCTTTTTTTTTATGTAGGTCAAGGTCTGAGAAACTTTTTCTCTGAGTTTCAGACCAACTTCTGCTCCATAAAGCTGAAGTAAGTTTATAGATAAAACAGCTTCTTCTTTTTCAAATTCTACTCCTAATCCATGAAAGCTGTCATTCTAATCACAGTGCTTTCCTTTTCCCATCTCCTCTTGTTGTGTGGGTTAAAATAAATCATCAGTCTCAGAATTGTGTATTAGCTTTGAATTGCCTCATTATAGCAATGCTAAAACGGAATATTCAAAAAAGAAGAAGAGAAAAAACCCCTGAAAACCTTTCCATCACTGTTCAGTCATGATTTAGACAGACCTTTAATCTAAAGCCTCTAGAGGAACTCTAAACTACAGGAGGGTTCTGCAGTGGATGGAATAATATTATAATGCATGATGGAATGTCATAGTGTAAAATAGCTGGAGTTTGGGGGAACTAGAAAGAAAGTTAAAATTTTATTAAATCTCTGTCTGTTGAAAGCAATAGGGAATTTGTCTCTGAGGTTTCATTCATTGTGGGTTAATATTTTCTTAACCTCTTCAGTTAGTTAGTGGTTTTGACTTGATATTTTGAGAGAAGAAAGTATCCAGGTCCCCATGGCCCGGAATGCTTTGCAGCAGCAAGGCTGCAGTTTGATGGTAGGTGCAGTCCTGGGTTAGGAGTGTTGTGTAAATTGGACTGTGTCAGGAGAGGGGAGAAGAGTATCTAGCACTCTGACTCAGAGTTCATGTCCTCACTGAAGCCTGAAAATGTTTGCTTCTGCAGGTCTTAATAGTGACAGGAATGCTCACTTGTGTGGTTCTGAATGTAGGAGACTAACCCTGGTGAGTACAAATTGTTGAAAACAGTGCTAACAATCTCCATTAATATGTTAAAGAAAAAAAGCAAAATGTCCTTTCTGTTACTTCACAAGAGATCTGAGACCTGATACTGACTAATTCATGTTAGTTGTGTGGAAGATAACAAACATTGTATATATATTAATTTTCCAAATGTATATATACAATAATTTTCCAAAATAATTTCAATACTATATAAATAAAAAAAAATACTGTGCAGTAGGCAGATGAAGATATTATTAAGTATGAAATGGCTTATTATAGTCTCATTTTTAAATTCCAGTAAAAAATAAAAAATAGGATTTCTTTTCAGTGTAATAATTTTCGTGGTATGCTTTTCCACACAATGGCTTTGAGTTCACAAAAGAAGGATTGCATCTTTGAAATGATAGTTGTTCTTTCTTAACGTGGATAAATTCATGTGTGTTTTCTAAGTAGCTCTTAAATAAATATCTTTGACATCTTTGCAAGCTCTTTAAATTTTCCCTGGAAAACATCAGTGTGTCAGATGACATTGATACAGGCTGTTAAAGACAGACTGAGTATAATTAAAGACACCTGAAAGCATTTCCTCTTTAAATGTTTGAAACTGGGAAGGAAAGAGCTGATTCAAAACATCTGGGAAAAAGGAAGGGCAAGAAGAAAAGACTGAGAAAGTGAAAAGCAAGCCACATCACACTATCACTCTTCGTGGAGGCTGGCTATTGGAATGGTAGCACATCCTCCCATGGAGCCTGGGAGCTGCAGGCTTCCCCTGCTCCCTGTGGGGAGCTCAGGTTTCAGAAGATGAAGGGGAGTTGTGTTTGTTTCCTGGATCTTTGCCTTTGTGTGCATGTAAAGCATTTTTCTTCACTAAACCACAGAATCAGCAAGGATGTCTTCAAAAGGAGGGTTAAGAGCTTTTCCCCTGTTTTTATTAAGCTGAGAGTTCTTAGCACAGTGCATTGATTTTATTTAGCACCTTTATGGGCACAGATAGTGGCTTTATGCTGCAACTCTTAGAGCTTTATAGCTCTGCCTCAGTATCTAACTAACTTCTGTTGGCACTAACACCATGGCAGTTACACAAGTGAGATGAGTAGAGCAAAAACTATAGAAAGAAATGGATGAATAAATGTTTGATAATAATTTAAAGCATATATAAAACTGCAAGACTTGACAGCATAGATGTCTAAATGATAGAAGTTGCATTCCAGATATAATTTCTGAGAGTGCTTTCTCACCCCTGTGGGACAGAATAGATTCTGAATCTGAATCCTGCAGTTCTGATTATAGAGGGGAAAGCCTTGCAGCTTAGAAAATATGTGGTTATCATAATGGATTTAGTGAAAATATTCATTAAATATCAGAGAAAATGCACTTCAAGAGTTATAAAAAGTGTTTTTTAAAAAAAGAGGTTGGAAAATATCAATTCCATATTTTTTATACCTGGGACTAATCCAAGGCTTTGCAGAGGTCCTATAAACAGACAATGTAGACACATGCAACCACATGCGTCCTACGTGACTGCAGTGACACATTTATATGCTCATGGAGGAGTACTCTGTCACCATGTGTTCTAAGCTGGTCTATGTAGAAACAACAGGACATTTAACATGGCAGGATCTCCAGTCTTCCCTAGCCAGACTGCTTCTAGTACCTGAAGTAGATTAGGCAGAACTACAGCAACTTTGACGGATTTTAGGCTCTCTGCCTTTGGGTGAGACTATGCAACATTTTTGAGGTTATGATGATAATCAATTGATCATGTGACCATTGAACAACAAGAAAACATTGGTGCATGAAAGACAGAAAGCAACAAAGTCTAGGAGATACTTCAAAGGCCTTTTCCCTCTAGCACTGTAAAACCTAAGTCAGTGAATTGTCACTCTCCAATCCAAGTAAAGTATTCCTCATTTTTGGAGTCCATTCATGTAAACATATTTTATAGATATGTTTCTGAATGAATGTTAGTGTTGCAGACAAGTTTCCTTCCAAGAGTGGAGGAAATTTAATGGTGTCCTGTCGTTAAAGCAATTCTTCTGCTGGTGTCGTCAGTGTTATCAGTATCAGAAAAATGCCCAGCATTTAAAAAACCTGTTTTCTTTGATGGGATCATTGATTGACAAACATGCAATAAATACAGATTTCACTAATAGGAAAAGAAAAGGAGATTTTAAAAACATTTGAAAAAAGTACGCTCTGCTTTAATAGCTGTGCCATCAATCTGAGGGTGAGTTTTTATTTATGTATGTTTCATAAAATATTGGTGTTCAGGATGGCTTGGTTTTTGGGGAAAGTTTTTATTGCCTTCTCATATTTGTTCTTGTCCCACAGTTGTAATTTTGGATCATTTTGAAGCAGTCTTTCACAGAACACTCGGGTATGCTGAAATAAAAGGAAAAAAGATAGCCATGCTCACCCATTTTTCCTGGTATAAATATTAACAGTGTTGAGCTTTTCCCACTGGAGCACAAAGAACACCTTTAACGGTGACATTTACAAAGCAGATCAAGTGTCAGCTGAGGTGAGCTGGTGCAGAGTTGTACAAAGGAGAAATGGAAGAGCAAACTCAGTGTTAACCAGGAGTGGAGCCATGCTGAGATTACATTCCCAGATGTAGGTAGCATGACTCTTCTTTTACCCCTTCCTCCAATGTTCTGAAGTTAATCCTCCTTTTCATGGACATTCAGCATTGTACAGAGGAAATAAAGATACTATAACTCCTTCATCAGTCAGAGTGGACTGGGATTTTACTCCTGTGACTTGGTATCAGTTAGAACCACCAAAGCAAATGGATCAAGCCCTACTCTCTGTTTGCACACCACACTTTGCACTAGATCACACCTTCTTTTTCACAGGTGATATTGCAATCAATGTACTGGGGAAAAGTCCCTTTTCTTCATTTTGTGTCTATTCTGTTTTTAGGAAACTGTTCCTTCATAAGGAAACCATCAGAATTGTTGCAGCTGTCCAATGTTGCTATTTTAGGTTATAAATTATGATGGAAAACTAGATGATAAATAAACTCTGCACTGAAGACAGGGTAACTGCTGAAATTTACTTGTATTGGTTAGGGGGGAGGACACAACATAATGAAGGGCTAGTTAATTAAGAAAATCTAGTTAACATATGTAGCAAGAACTAAATGAGAAATAATTTTAACCCATAGATCAAAATCTGTAACTCCACAGCTGAAGTGCGCAGACAAATGATTCAGCCAAACAGTGAAAGAAAGAGCAGGTACTGCTATGGAAGGAAAACCCCACAGAATAGACTGATCTATTGACCTGTTTGTGTTAAAGAAAGTTGAAAAAAAGCTCTTAGCAAAATAACTTCTGAGCTTCATCATGGATGATTATGTTTCCATCGGTATGCATACCAATGGAAACCACTTTCTTCATCCTGTACCTAAATAAGTGCTACATTCAAGGTATTAAATACATCTGACCTGGGATGAGAATATGACAAGAAATTCTGAAAGACAGTGATGACTGAATAAATGCAATCAGAACACAGTATTGTTACAGTGCTTAAACTTATTTGTTATGATTAATTTGCATATGGTTAGACCTAATGTTCAATTTATATGGCACAGCTGGCAAGGGCCATAACATCAGAAATTAAACATGGATCCTTTATCTGAACAATGACCTGGGACGAACTCTGAATTTCTTCATCTTTGCAATGTAGTCACTAGATTGTTCCTACTCTTCAGCTGACTATACAAGTTATGAATCACCCTAATGAGACTTAAAGAACCTAATGAAAGATTAAAAAGGATGGAAGTCATGACTAGCAAAATAAAGGACTAAATTATTTGTTAAATATCTCCGAGTCAGAAAAGAGCACTGTAGTCCAGAAGTATAACATCCACTAACTGCTCATTGTGCAATCAAAGACAAAATTTTGCTGGAATTTTCCCTGCTCTTCATCACTTCCAGTAGCTGGTTTTTTCAAGGCAATGACAAATCTGCAGATGAACATGCAGCATTGCATTTCTGCACAATATTATATCATAGTTGTAGGAAAGCTTAAAGAAAAATGCTGTGGCACAATTATTTGATTTTGTGGGAAACATCTGCAAAAATTGCTGCAAAAGGAAGAAACCGAATTATTATGATAAGAATTGGAGAAGAATCTTTGAACAAGTTTTGTCAATACCAAGCATATCAGTGCCCAAAGCTATTAAATAAATATGGTAACACTGTCTTCCTTTGTGAATACAGTGAGAGCCACTGATTAGAAGAATACATTAGGCTAGTAATAAGGATATCAGTACTATCAGTTCTGAACCTGTGGTCATGGCAGTAATGGATGCAAACAGCTACATTCATGCATCTTCAGATACTATGGAAAAGAATGCTTTACATAATATTATTGATAGACAAATGCACTAGTAATTTTTCTAGGAGTGGTTTTGTTTCTTCATTTGTTCATAAGCCGTGCTGGGTGATTAACTGACCATTCATAATCAAACATTTGTTTTCATTCTGTCCATTTTAAAAAAACCCCAAATATAAAGATGCTTATATTGATTCAAATAACCAGCACATTCAATAACAATTTGTTGCGCCTCTGGCTCTTTGGCAACAGAGTACAGGAAAAAAAGGATTATTCAGTGTACTATTCAATGAGAAATTTTCAGCTCTAAAGAAAATTTATTGAAAAGAGTTACAGTTGTATAAATTTGAAGCATGAATTATACTGAAATATGTGGGAAAAAATTGCATTGTTTGTTTATGAAGCAAGAAGGAAAATATATACTTTCACTAGTCTGCAAATTAGTCCAAAGATTTGCCACTTATTTACCCAACTGTAGGGCACAGGGACAAAAGCTGTGCAAAGGAAGACCTCCTACTCTACCACAATTAGTGATTAAAAGGCAACAAATAATATCAAGGTTGTCAATTTACTTCTGCTCTTTGGTCTTGCAGGCTTTTTTGATTGTAAGAAAAGTAAACTGAATGATTTTGGAGCATGGATTCCTGCTATTCATTAACGTTTTCTTTGTCCTTATTCAACTTAAGTGAAGCACAAAATGAAAAAAAAAAATCAAAAGACAAACAAGAAAATAAAAATGTTGTAATACCTAAAATGAATGCTTAGAAATAAAAATGTTTTGGGACCAATGTGATAAAGATCCAAACATAAGGGTTTAGAACTTTATAAAAATTGTCAAATATTGTCATAAGAATTGCCATTTTCATAAAAAAAAAAGCCTTTTCTTAACATTACAGTGGTCAGTGTACTGTGATTACATGAGGATCCTAGCTTTTCTTGTTTTGACATTGTATTTACCAGATGCAAATGTTAATACATGTACCTATCATACACTGGATGACTAAGCGTTCAAAAAACAAGAAAAATAAACAAGCAGATCTAGATTTTTAAAGTTTATATTTTAAAGATATGATAATTAATTAAAAACTGTGAATTAACAATATTGATTTAAATCCTTACTGAAATTTACCTATTTATATTTTATAAACATTAAGACATTATTTCATGTGGCCCAAAGATACAGAATTTCTGAGTGCATCACATTAACTAAATCCAAAGAGTAGCAGGGGTAAAATGCAATGGAACAGGTAAAGGTGTTTTTTTAAATTGACTATGTTTAGCAATGTCTTAAGTAGCCTCTTAATTTTTTATGAAGTGTTTTTTGTCCCTGAAAAACCTTTACATAGACCCACTGGAGTTAATTTGACTCAAAACAGTAGTTCTTTTGTACAATGGAGACTCCAAGGAAGCAGAAGCAGTAAAACAAAGTTCTCCTCACACAAGTTTTTATCAATCTACACATCTGCATGGCTACAGAAGGAGAATTTCAGACCTTTTGGGGACTTAAATTTTCATAACAGATGGTCCTATAACAAGCAGCAATTAATATCAATACCTTGATTTTTGGATCTTTTTGTACCCTGGTGTCAGTTGGGATCTACTTAATGTCTTCCTAGTAGTTGGTACAGAGCTGTATTTTGAATTTAGTATCAGAATAATGTTGATAACATGCTGATAGTTTAGTTGTGCTGTGCAGTACTTACTCTAAGTCAATGGTTCCTCAGCTTCTCACACTGCCGTGCTGGTGAGGAAGGTGGCAGGGCTCAAGAGACTGGGAAGAGACACAGCCAGGATGGTTGAGCTCAACTGATTTAAGGAATATTTCATACATATAGCATCATGAACAATGAATCTATGAGGAGTCAGCTGTGAGGGGCTGGGTACTGGTCAGAGGATGGTGAGGAGTTGCACTGTGCATCATTTGTTTTGTAGACTCTTTTATTGTAATTACTCTTTTTCTCTTCTGTACTATTGTTTTTAATTCCACCAACAAACTCTGCCTTTTTTCCGACTCTCTCCCATATCCCTCTGCTGGAGAGCCAGCAAACAGCTGTGTGGTGTTAGCTGCCTACTGGGTTAAACCGTGACACCTAGACTGTGATTTCCTCAAACATAATCGTTGTCTCAAAGAGTTGGCATTTTTATATTTCAAGAAGACATCAAAGTTCATTGACATTGCACTGCTGGTTTCCTGTCTGAACTGTGCTTTTTGTTATTAACTGACCCAAGCCATACAGGACCTGTTTCTGGATTTGAATGAGCACACATATTTTTGCTGTTATATATAGATAGAATAAGTATCTTAGATATCTGTTCTCTGAATTTGAGTGCAGTAAAACTTCATCTCTTCTGTATGCAAAGGACAAATTTATAAATTTGCGGATGTCATACAAAAAGAAAACAAGAATCCAAACCCAACAAAATTACAACTCACTGTCCTAAATCCTTTTATTTTACTTTGTTTATGATTTTGAAGCCTTATGTCTGGATGCAGTATTTTTTAGTGGTAGCAGAGAAGCAGACATAAAGCAGATCTAGAATGTGATAGTACTTGACACATGATTCATCAAGAATAGACAAGCTTCCATCTGGAAGCTTGCACACAAACTCCCATTGCCTGTAAGCTGCCTGAACTCATATATCCACTGGGAGTCATGCAGGAAGGTTACAAGGAGTTCAAAGTCCAAAGGATGTAAATATATACATGAAAGATGATAGAGACTCTGCTCTGGCCAGGGCTAACAGTTCTTTCTGTAGGATTATTCTGTGAATGTCACATATCTGACATTTTTATAATAGGGCTAACATTGTTTTAACAGGATTACTCCATTCCTGAATTTATTAACCTGATCTTGAGATTGTCTAGGTTCATAGAAAAAGCTCCTTGATGTTGTGGTACTGCCCTAATTATTCCATGATGAAAGACCTTGCTATGCTGATTACAGTCCCTTTGCATGGCTCTGGTACTCTGGTACTGAGCAGGTGAGCTCAGAACAGCCTTCAGGGCAGCTGCTTGGCTCTTGGAGCAGCTGTGCAGGGTAAACCATTGCCTGTCTCTAAAGGCTTGTTTTGAAGTCCTTTCTAGACAGCACAAATCCCCCTCTGGATCAGATCTGATATCCAAATTCTGCAATTCACCTTCAGGCTAATGTCATAAATGGGATGAGACACCTTTGTAAAAAGTAGCAGGGTCAGGGCCCCAAATAGTGTAGTTTAAACTATGCCAAAACCTCCCCTCATGAAACAGTGAATAGAAACCTCCAAATAACCAAACCAGATGTTGCAGCCTGTCTTTGGATTCATTTATTACCCTGCTTTTCTGTAGGAGGATTTGGATTCACCCTTTTTTAATGTCATTTAATACAGCAGAGATTGTATTTAGTCAGTAAATTTAATCATAATCTACACATGTTTATGACAAGTTGAGATCCAATCTTATGAGATATAAAAAATTCATTACATTTAAATATTCATTGTTAGAAGAAGCTGTATTTCTATTTGTGATAACAGAAATCAGTATGAGCAGGCAGACAAAACATATTAGGAAGCTAATTCAGAAGAAAAAAGAAAAACAATGTAAAGTCTTTACATGTATCTCATTTACTAAAAAATGCATAAGGAAAAGGATATGAACCTGTCTTTGAGAAAATGTGTTAGTTCACTGCAGAAATCAATCATACCTAATTAGAAACACCTCCCTTTTAAGCTCAAAGGTCACCAGCTTGTAAATGAATCCTTGGTGGTGTTTCCTCAAGGAGCCCACATCTATCAGCTACCTCTGCAGTGCCCCTCAAAAACTGCAGCAATGCTCTGGTGCAGCTGCACTCCCTGCAGCATCCCATGTTCCTGCTTCCCCATTGCTGAAGCACAGATCCTTCCTTTTCAGCTTTCAGTTTCTTTTCATAGAAAATCAGGGCAAATGGGGGGATACAGAGCATTCCTGTTTTTTCCCCTCATGCAGATAGGTGGGACACAGCTAAGAGGCACATCACATCTGGGTACCAGAACCACAGAGGAAACAGAGCCCGCAATACTGACAAGCTGTAAGTGTTGTTAATGTAGGAAGTAGTATAAACACTCTCTAATATTATCTTAAGAAAGAAGTCTGATTAAAAGGCCTGGAAATAAGATAATAAAGGTATAATTTATTTCATGCAGGAAGGCTGAAATCCAGAGGCTCAGGGTGTGAGAATGAGGCATAAAGACTTTCACCATTCTGCACTCAAATTTATGCTTACTCATAAAGTCAAACCTCTTAGTAACTGATGGTTGTGGAGTGACCTCAGTTCAGACTCCAGCAGAAGCACAAGAACATTCTTTAGCCTTCTCATGGTTCAGAACCTAGGATAGTCTCAAAAGAGAGAATTACAAGATGGAGAAAGGCATGAAAAGTAAAATGTATTTAGAATGATGATCCTCCAGAGCAATACTGAGCTGCATTTGGAGGACAATACGAGAAAATACATTCGGCTCCAAATTCTATTTTTTGTAGATAGAACCACAGCACCTGTTTGGCATTTTTTAGCAGTGCAGGTGATAATAAAAATAAACATTTTATCTACTTTTACTTCTTCTTGCAATCTTTCTTTCACCAGCTTAAGCTTCACCACTGCTCTCTCCCTTGGATGATAAACATGGATATAGGCTTATGGAAGATATGGCACGAGCCACTGCACATCTGCTGAGCCTCAGTCCTTGAGAACATCACCAGAATGCACTAATTAAGCTTATGGAGTCCACTTTCACTGTGCGCTAAACTCACTTTAATCATAGATGCCTCTTGGGTTAAAATCACCCTTGTTCAGGCAGTATTGCCTACTGATTCAAGCAGGCTGACCTCTTTTCCAAGAAATCTACTGATGCTTTTTGTATGCAGATTAAGTTTAGTATAACATGTGCCATTTAATTTTGGATTTATCATGAGACTTTGCTATTTATATTTCAACCACAGTAAATATCCTATTTTAATGGAGAGTCTTGATGCACAATGGATACTAGTTCAGAATATAGTCTAAACAAAACCAAAATATGACAGGACTGATAAATGCCTTCCTTGGAATGTAAATGAAACAAGGAAGTATTTACCCCTCTTTCACAGAAGAATTCACACACAAGTGGTGAGGCATCATTATTTTTAACCTAGAAGCTTAATTGACAAAACAAGAAAAAATTCATGACTATAAAAGGGACACAAAATTAACGAGTGAAATGCTGCTATTTTGCGGCTGTAGTGGAAAATGTCAGTAATCAATGATGACATATGAAAGAATTATTTCTGCCAAGGAAATCCACCTGTATTGTCTCTCTTGGCTAACATTCATCCTTTTATCTTTTGACAGAATAGGTTCCTAGGCAGTACATTAAAGAACAGGTTAATGGACTTCTTTATACCCCAGAAAAAAGAAAAAAAGAAAAGATTGCCAACTGAAATATGAGCAAAAATTTATTTTTCTTATATTTTTATTAATGAGGCGCATTTTTCTTAGAACATCTAAACATCAAAACTGTTTATTTGTATATTGGTAATTTGAAAGAGATTTAGCACCACGATGAGACACCAGAAGAGATTGAACAGAGAAATTGTGAATGCCTAACCCCTAGAAGTGTTAAAGACCATACTAGGTGAGGTTTGAGCAACCTAGTCTAGTGGAAGGTGTCTCTATCCATTACAGGGGGTTGGATCTAGATGATCTTTAGGGACTCTTCCAACTGCTTAATGTTCTGTTTTTTATAATTGCATTGAAATGCAGTAGAAAGGTCTCAAAGCAAAAAGAAGGAGCATGTTACACTAAACAGCACATAGGTTAGAGATATCTGAAGGAGAAGGGCTGAAGGTCTAGGCAAATACCTGAGGCCAAAGAGCACATGTAAATTCACTGGAATTGTACCTCTCAGCAAATCTCCACAGCTGGTGTGTAGAGGTATTTCGTTGTTTAATGGGTCAGTTGTGTGTGGGTTTTCCAATTTTGGTTGTTTTGTTTTTCTTTTCTATATTGCTTTTAATTATCTTTACATAGATCTGAGTATTATGGAAATTTTGGGATGATGTTTTTGTTTGTTTGGGTTTTTGTTTGTTTGTTTGGGATTTTTCGTTTAGTTTTATTCTGGTTTTTTGTTGTTTGTTTTTGTTGTTTTTTTTTCCCCCAGGGAACATGAGTATCATTTCTTCCCTTGCTGAATGAAAGCAGGTGGAACATCACCCATATGTGCAGAAACCCACTCTAATGGGTGAAGTTACTGATGCAACACAGTAAAGCAACTCCTGAGTGCATATGGAACCCAAGGCCGTGCCACAGAGCCCAGCTGCTCTCAAGGTCACATATGGCAACAGCAGAGATGGTAGCACTTAGGTTTTTGATGCATGCAGGTTATTATCCCTAATATGACCAATACCTGCCTTCTAAAGCAGCTACTTCATGAATAATCAATGAGTGAGGTGTGAGTAAGCAGATGGATTGTAGCTGATGAGTTCCCTCTGGGCAGCAAGTAACATATAATACAGGAATGCCACACTACAGACACAGCACTGAAACAAAGGACACTGCCAAGGGCAGCTCTGCATGGGTTAGTGCACGAAAAAGATGGGTGGTTCAGAAATGTGAAACCCAGATGCGTCTTTATGTAAGTGTGTGTTTTTGCATGTGGATTTTAAAGAAATAATGCACCATATATATATAGAAAGGGGATAAATCCCAAACCCCTCCATCATCTTCCTCTCCTGAAGGAATCAGAAAACATATTGTATTAAGTGTTATGCATTTATAACAAAACAGGGAATTACTAGTTTTCTGCAAGGATTGCAGGTGTTAACATGGTTAATATGGTTTTTTTTGGACACGATTTTCAAATTAAAAGGCGAAATGAAAAAAACAGTGGTGAGTTGTTTCACTCATTTTATCTTCATCAGTGAATATGCATATATATAACAATTTAATAATTTTTGTACAACAGTACCCAGGATAACCCTAGCCATTTTAATAAACTACTTAATTAGTCTTTTCTAAAAGTGATACAATCAACAAGATAAATATATAATTAGAAACGCTTCCAGGATCTAAAAAGTTCATTGGAATTAATTTACTCTTCTCTTCTTTTGCTGAAGTAGATGGAGAATGTATCAGACCAAATCAAAATGGCTGCTGAAGAGTTATGTCTTGAAAAGAAAGGAGAAATGTTTTGAGGACATTTATTATAAATTACTTCAGTAATAAAAAGTCAAGACTAGTTCACACAAATTGAAAGAAAGAAATTCTATACAGACAATAATTAAATAAGGTGAGTTTTGGCAAAGATACTCTGTTAACAACAAGTTTTAAAGGAAAGCACTATAAAACTTATAATGATTAGAACTGATTAAGAGGGGAAGTTTAGAATTGATGGATACATGGAGCACCTCTTGAGAGAATGACATTACTGGATGCAGAGAGCTGATCAAGAGCTTGCTTTTCTAGTTATGGGCAATTTCATTTCTCAAAAATGCTGTAAGAAAAAATTATGAACAGTATCCTCTAGTGAACAATATTTTCTGTGACATGATTTTATTCATCATACCTCTCTCAGTGACCAGATCCAATTTCCCTTACATGTCAATTCCTCCCAAGATATAGTGTGTTCTGTAGGCATCATGTACTTCACAGGTAGTTTGACATATTTTTCATCTTGTAATATTTACAAATCATGACACTACTATATCACAATGATTACACTACTATGACACAAATATAATCTCCTTACATGTCTTTGGTCAGTGGAAGAGATTTTTTTTTTTTGTAATGGGTCAGACATCATAAGAATAAGAGTAAAAATGAGAATAAAAATAATTATGAAATTCCAGAGTCATGCAAAAGACTATCTACTTTAAAAAACCCAATTCTTATACAATTATAATCTTCTGTGAACTCATGCTGGATTTTATTATTTGTCTCTAATATTGGCTATAGTTTTAATTTTTGATTTCTACATCATCATTGAAAATATATAGTACAAAATGACACAGCCTGGTTGCTCTCTACCTCTACCTCTTATATATAAAACAGATATATTAAATGCTATCCTTGAAGGTGGCTCAAAAATGTTGCCACTAAAAATGCTAGGCAGCTTAAATGTGCCTTAATGTGACCATCTCAAGTGAAGGCACATTTAAATTTTTTTCCAGCACTACTGCTGGCTTAAGTGCTCCATTCCTCTCATGCTGTAAGCACAGGAGTGCCATCCTTCTTGAACAGAAGCCAAAGATGAAAGCTGCTTTCATCTTCCCTTCTGATTCCCTTCATCTGTTTTTAGAGCACAAGGCAAATATAGGTTTTAGAAAACTCTCTAGACTGAATGCAGTGAGATATTGTATGTCATCTTAACTGAAAAAAAAAAAAAAGAGAAATGTAAATCCATTTGTTAGTGCCCAGATGAGCGGGAAATCATCTGGGTCAAAAGCCATTGTGAGTGTAAGAGTCTTTAATTACCCTAAAACAAACAAAGAACTTCAGCAAGGAAATTACAGATGAATGTAGCAAAGGGGAAGAATAAACATGCAATGAAGAACCCTGGAAGTAAGTGTTCATAAATGGATCCTTTGAACAAGTTAATAATTACTCTGACTTCTATCTTTAAACACAGAGTTCTTTTATTTATTGGAGGAAATGCTACCTGGGAGATAATGTGATGATAAGAATTATCCAAATATTTCCAGGAGATGGTATAGATATGATCTGACATGTTCCTGCCTGCTAAAACCTGATACAAAGTGCTGCAGTCACTATTTTAATTTTTAAGTTATTGCTTTGTTGACCCTTCCCCCCTCCTCATTCCATTTTCTCATGCATTTTGAATAGTTTATAAATACAAGAACAACACTGAGGTCTCTGTGGAAAATGTAATTGCTGGTAAATAGCTGTCCCTATAACTGTCTCTATAAATAAGGTACACACCCAGACACACAGAAGCACAAATGCATATTTTTACACGAACACAAGCTTGGGCTTCAAGAAATGTCATCTCCGCACTTTTTGCTGTACCATTTTTCATATTTTGTCAAAATTTTGTTCTGTGGCCATAAGGCTGATTTGTTATTACTAAATTGTTTTAACAAATGGAGCAAAGAGATTTTAAGGCTAGCTTCAGAAACCTTTCTCATACTCTTCAAGTTTTAATATACTTTCTTAAAGGTCACACGCTTGAACTGGAGTGCAGTTATTACAAATCAGATACAATCCTGAGTGACAGTAATCAGAGACTTATTTTTGCATACCTTATATGCAGAATAAGCCATTGTCCCCTGTATTGTCTGAAAAAGCTGCTTTTTCATAGCCTGAGTTAGTTGTTTGTGTGAAATGGAAAATAATCTTAGTTTGTCAGTACTTTATTTTTAACTTTCCTTTTCAATACTTTTGAGCTGTTATAGCTTAAAACTCATTTCGTTAGCAGCTAACACACAATTTGCATGGGTTTGACAGAAAATTTGGTACTTAAAATGTGAAACTCACTCCTTCAAGCATGACACTCACTGCTCTAATACTTTAAGAAATTCTCTACTGAACTGTTGTTGGACATGCTGAGAATCAGGCTTTTTTGGTGTGATAGAAATGCAAACGACACAGATGGTGATGTGTTTCAGTTTTGAAGATGAGTTTAAAATGCACCTTGACTTAAAAGCCATTTTCAGTTGTTGAACATATTAAATATTCCAAAGTATGACTATTCCTCTTTGTTCACCTAAGGCATATGAGCAAGTCTTGCAAATCACTAATCATAGAATGGACATTTTCTTGAGTCAGCATTTCTATTTACATTGATGAAGTTTCTTTTGCCACTGAAAGCTCTCCATAATGACATATAACATCTGGATTTTAAATCATATTTACTCCTAAATGCAGATGATATGATGCAGGATGGTGAATGAGACAGTCCTTTCCCACAGCTGAGCCCATCACTCATCCTGGCAGCCCTGACACGGGTGTGCCATCACCACTGCCCACAGTGGGACATCTGGGTTTGTGCCTCTGCTGGGAAGGGCCTTTGCACACACCCAGGTGCCAAGGAAATCACCACCACCCATGGAACCCCCACAGTGCTGTGCTCTCCTCAGCCCAGCACCACTGCAAAGGAGGAAAGCTGTCTCTGTGCCTTCCCACCTAAAATAGATGAGGCAAATTTAGCCCTAAATGCTCATGGGAGAAGAGTGGCAGTCAGTATTTTAATGGGTTTCAAAAAGTGAATATTTATTTTAGTTGTAAAAGGCTACCTTTTATAGGATTTAGAGAGCAGTGACAAAGTAAACAGACAATCCATTAAAGCCCAACCATTCCTGTGTCTGAAGCAGAAGTGTTAATCTCACAGCTTTCAGGGAGTAATGCATGACCTTTAAAGCATTCCTGCATAAGCTCTGCTGACCACCTGTCATTTCTTTGTGCAGCTATTAATGGGAGTGACATTACAGACTATGAGAAATCAAATTATAAAGCAGTGAGGAAATTAATACATCAGCACTTCATTATAGGAGAAAACAGTAACAGCCTATACATTTTTTAATTAGTTAATCACCTGGAACTATTTCATCTCTCAAAACAATGTGTGATGTTGCTGATAACTCTATTTGAAACAAACCAAAATAGAGGAATTTACCTGATTAAAAAAAAAAAAAAAAAAAAAAAAAAAAAAAAAAAAAAAAAAAAACACCTNAAAAAAAAAAAAAAAAAAAAAAAAAGCTGAACAGCCCTAAAAGTGTTTAATGGCTGACTTTTAGAAGTAGAAATCCTCTAAAAGTTCAGAGAGAAGATATTGTGTTGGATTTACTAGATGTCTAACAGAGCAGCATATTCACTGCTTGAGCAGAAGAGGTCATTAAAATATTATAAATGCCTTCACTGGAAGTTAAGGAGGGACAGACCAGCTCAGCAAGGTTCATATGGAGGAGACAAAGCAGCAGTTAAACATAGATGAAAGTGATGGCCTTTGGTGTGCTCAGATGTTTGGGGCCTGTTGGAAGAGGGAGCTTCCTGGTGCTCAGAGCAGAAGGGCAGCAGCTGATTAGCCTGAGAGGGGAGGGTGGTTTTGTAGAAGACATAATGGGATGGTTTGGAGAATTTAAAATGATATCTGAGCAACAATGAGGCCTGAAGGTAATGGTAACACTGATGAGTAGAAGAATATTGTTTTCATGTTACCTGCCTTATAGTAGAAATTATAGTAGTCTCAGAAGAGATAAAAACAGATACCACACAGAAAAAGGCTGGTTGAGTTCCTTTTCCAAAAAAGAAAATGTATTAGCTTAGAGTAATGTTTTCATAAAGAACTGCACATTTACTTTTGCATGCAGAATAAGACAGGTCATCAAGCTGTTTCATTTGAAAAGAGAACAGTGTATTACTACCTCTTCAGTTTAACTATGTGAGAAGAGAGATGCGAATTGGACATGGCACTGTAATACTATTTAGGGAAGATTACAGAATGTACAAGGAAGTTAGATTTTATTAGGTTTCCTCAACTTCTCTTTGCAGGTAATGGTTTTCCTCATTGCAGCCATCAGGATGATTATACTGATATCACATTATTTAGTCATGGTCAGCTTCTCTTAGTATGGACATGACCAGAAATTATTCCTGTGTCCTTTTTTGGCATTTTTTTCCACCCCAAAGGTTGACACATGTTTCTATACATATTACTTTGCTTCTAGCACATGTTTTTTTTCTGATTTTTATCAGAATTTCACAGTTATAATTTACTGTTTGTATAATAGAAGACACTTATACCAGCCCTATTTTCATCACCAGCACCATCATCATTTCTTGCCTTCAAATCATCTGTCTAAGAAAGACCCATGATCAGGTGCATAAAATGAACTCCCTGCTGTGTGCCACAAGTATTTGAAAAGAAAGTCACTTATTTAAAGATAACTCTGAACATTTCTCTCCAGGATATGACATTGACATGACTTAAAGAGAATATAAAACAAAACCACAACAAGACATCTGCTATGTGGTTCTGGAAGCCTTTCAACCCAATTCATGGAGGGATTTTTGTTACAGTTGCTACTGCCAGGTAAATATTTCATTATTTTTACAGAGTATCAGGCAGAAAATCATCATATATATATATTTATACACATGTATGTTTATATGTCAGCTAAATCTTTGGTATTTACAAGAACATAGATGAGGGCTTTACACCTTTGTTATGTTTTTTATTTCGTTTAGAAACATGATCAGTCATGATGCTCCAAAATCCATCTTCATATTTCTTTTGTGGTGTAAAGAGGGCTGAGGCCCCACTGTTAGATGTAGTGTAGTGTGGTATAGAGGGATACTTTCTATTGGTAGGGGTAGACTCTGGGGCTCCAGCTGAGTAATGTGGCTCCTCAAGAGACACTTTCTTCCTGTACCATAGCGTTTAAAATAGTAAACCAAAAGAACAAGCATGTTTCAGAGAAGAGGTGTCACATTTCTTCTACAGATGGGGATCTACAACCTGAATTGTCAAGAGTAATTCTAAAATAAATGGAAAGAACTCTAGTTTTTTCAGAACCTGTTGCACAGTCATATTCAAAACAGATCTAAGGAAAGACTTTGAATTTCCTGGTTTCTTCAGAAGCTGCTTTTGCTTTAGTCTATTTTTAATTCATTATTATCAGGAGTCCATAGTGTATTCCCACTTAGACATGAGCTTTAATGAATAGGATAAAGAGATCCAATATATGTTCATTTGTGTTATCATGTATAATTTTTTTTTTTAATTTAGAGTGGAGTGATTACTTTATTAATTTATCTAGACACTTTTTAGTAAGTGTCATATATGCAGAAGGTTGTCAACTGTTATTTTTAGGAAGATTTCAGACATTTCTAATACTGTATTTTGGAGATATTATATGCAAATGTGTTTTCAGTAAGGAAACTAAAGCTTACCCAGTTCTTTAGTTCTTTTCCAAAAATTTAGTATTCTTTTTCTGCTCTATGTTTTTAAAATATTTTTCCCATTCAGAGAGCTTTGGGAACATAGCCCTTTCCTTGCAGTGCTAATTAAGTTCACTCATTCATTGTAACAATAGCAGCAAAGAAAGATGAAAAAGCTGAAATAAATTGTCCCCTGGCAGCGAAACTAAAGTGTTGCTATGCTCAAAAAATAACTCTTTTCCTCATCTCTCCCATTATTTCTTATTGTAAGAACCTAAATTTACTTTCTGAAAGAAATACAAGTCTATCAATACTACAATCTGGACAGCATGTAGACCATTAATATCACTGTGTAGTATATTCTAATGCTAGATTCAGATTCACAAAAGCTTTCCTGAGTTAATAATTAGATTAAAATTATACCAGCAAAGCCCCTCTTTTTACCTATTAATACATGAAATTTAATTTTTCTGCTGGAAATCCATCAGTTCCAGGACATAGCCTTTATATACCTTTTGACAGTAAAATTAAAGACATGGAAAATTGCTGCAACTTTACTTCTTGCTACTTGAAAGACTGCTATAATTCATGAAAATGTCAGTTTTGCAATCCATTTATGGTGAGCTGCATGGTTAATGGATTATTGTCTCAGGGACCAGAAATAGTTTGAAAAAATAGCACTTCCCAATTTTCATTTTATGTACCAATGGAGACAGGAGAATGAATTTATTCTGAAATAATAAAATTTCCTTTTCTTCCTATTTCTATATAAATTACTTGGTTTAAAATTGGAAAATAAGCATGCTGGCTTATCTTATCACTAGCAAACTGTTACTCTCTTAAGACCATATTTTCTACCAGAGACAGTATTTTAGGTAAGTTTGGGGTTTTTTTCAGTTCCACATATAAAACAATATGAGAATAATAATTCGAGATTGACCAGCAGGTGACAAGGTACCATAAAAGTCATGCTCCAGGTTGTTCTGTAACATGTCAGAAGGCAATAATCTGGCATTTTAAAGTCAGACTTGACTTTTACCAGTTCATCCTGTTAATACACAACTATCATTAGTACATTTTCTGTACTTCAGATGCTTTTACAAATCTCACAGCATAAGTGCAGATATTTAATAGGATTCCACTCCTTTGCTCATGCAGAATTCTTGTGGGTGTTTTGTACTGCTGGATATTGGGTAATCTATGCCAGTGTTGAGTTTGGTTTTCCATGGAGATTCCTTATTGGTTTCCCTGAACAACTCTGTGTTATGAAGAACTCTGCTTAAATGTTTCTCCTTTATCTAAGTAGAAGTAAAATAACATGCACTGATGTAGATGTAAAATTTTTTCAAATTTTATTTTCCAAACTGTGTAAAGATTGTTCTACTTGACTGGTATCACAGTTTCTTGTGATCATTCCTGTAGTGAGTGAAAAAATAGCTAGACTGGAATCTGAGTGGGTAGCACTGATTAACATCACAGGTACATAAAATACTCCAAGAGATACTCCAATACTGGTTTTCTTGCAATGACAGTCTCAGCAAATGACTGAATCCAGTCTAGTTTTGCAGTGAAAATTTTACCTGGGTCCTGAGTAAATGGCTAGGATCTTTCCCACTTGTTATGAAAGACATAAACAGTAAAAAAGAATAATAATTTATGAAACTGATTATTTTGCCTTAAAAAAAAGTTTTCTAAAGGGAAAAAATCCAATAATATTGTTTTACTCAGGACTTTGATTTAAAGCAGGTGTCTTGGAGATAGCAATGACTAATAGTGTCTCCAGCTGAACACATACCAAAGAAGGGTTAAGAGTGAGGACAAAAGGGACACAAAAATTCAGACAATTTAAAGATCTGAAAATCAGCTTTCCATGTAGTTGTCTGTGTTCAGACACAGTATCATATGAAGCTGAGTGAACGAACACCCTGCAATGTAAAGCAATCTGTAGAATTAAAAATATCCAATGTTTTGGTTTAAAAACTCCTTGAAAGGAGTGAATGGGAAAGTCTTCCCTATGCCCTCCTTTCAAAGAGTTACAGTATAATTGACACTCAGCTGTGAACTGTCCTTCACTTACTCAGTGATTTGCATCTTAGAGGTGGCTCAAGGAGTTTGCATCAGAACTGTTCCTATGGATTTATATTTGAGATAGACATAAGGTAGAGGTTTTAGACCTAACAGTTCAAGGCCATCTTTCAATTGGTGATGATAGGATTTTGGGATAAGCCACGTTTCACTGATTTGCTGTGGATATCTGAACAAAAGCAGGCCAGAGTCAAACAACATTTCCATGAGTTGTGTGTTTGGCTGTTCATTGGGTTCAAGCAGACATAAACAAGCAGAAAGATGGAGCATGTATGCTAATACTTGTTTTTGTAGCAAAAATAGTGGTTCCAATCCCATAAGAAACTCAGCATAAACAAACTTCTGCATTTATGGAAACATCTGCCAAAGTGAGTGGAATAGCCAGGGGAACCTTCCTATCAGGATCAGGGCCAGAAAGAGCTGCTGGTAAGAACAGGTGGTATAAAAACAAGCATGCGGAATATGGAAAATAGGAGAATCAGTTATGCCAATTTATCATACAAAAAGTACGGCAAATCTTTTGATTGCAATTAATACTATCAGTGTGTCAGCAACAGCATCTTTGCAGTTTCATTCAGACTTGTTATTTAAATAGAAGAAAAAATCTTTGAGTTATGACCAGTGGCAGCATTGGAGAATTTGTGAGCATGAGTCAGATGTGGAAGCGGGGAAGAATATTATGTGCTGCAGAGAAGGATGCACTTGAGGCTAGATGTATGCAGACTGGTTTTTTTTCTTTTTTACTAAATTCTGCCAAATGCAGAGTGCATTACAAGAACTGCAGCTGGGAATCTTCTGTGTTTTTGCTGTCTGTTTTTTGTCACAGTAGAAAGTTGTGGCTTTGGCAAGCCCACAGCACTCATCAGTGAAGGATGGCTATGCTGTGTGCTACTCATCTATCCAGAACTCAGGACAAGCTTTGCTTCTGCTATTCTTTCAGCAGAATAAACCACTGCAGTCATGCCTCTATAGTATTGAATTTATAGCCCTCCTGTGACACAGGCTATATTTTAGGAAGAAAGGTGGCAATTGCCGTGTATACTTTCCAAAAGAGGTACATTTCTGCTTTTCCAATGCTCCTCTCTTCTGCTTACAGGCAACGCCTCTGTGATGAAGCTCAGTAAATGGGAGCCCTGTTGAGCTATTGCCACACTGACACCTACACACCCTTCTCTGGAAGTGGCACATTTCTTCTCACATTATTATTTTATCTATGTCTGGAAAGACTGTCTTAAGCTCAAGTCTCCATGACAGGCAAATGAGACAAACACTGAGGGCAGGAATTACAGCCTGCCCCTCGCCTGCTGCTGAGAGAGCAAGGCCAGAGCAGGCAGAGACCAATCCCAAAGAGACTCCAGTACTATCCTGAGAAGATCTGATGCACCTCTGAGAAGTGTCTGAGGAACAATCCTTCGAGATGCTTTAGCAATATTTGCACGTGCTGGCTACACTGCAGCAGGGTCTGCTTTGAATGCTCCTTCCCCAGTGCAGATCAGCCCTCTGAGCAGTGAATTTCCAGCTCTGGCTACAGAGAAATAGGAGGAACAGGAGGAAAGGTGTGGAAGAAATCAATGGGCTCTCTCTCATTCCCTCTTCTTCTAGCAGTAGATGAAAGGACCAGAGACTGATGGATACAGTCAAGCTGCTTTCAGCATGGAACATGATGTTCAGTTGGGGAAACTGAAGCAGATCAGTAACCACTTTTTTTCTGACATGAACAGTGCTATGTGTTCATGAACACTGTTATATGTGCATATGAGACAGATGAACAAGGAGAATAGGAGTAGGATACAGCTTTTCAGCTTTCCTGCTTTCCTGTGAGGGAAAAGAAAGAACATCAGGCAGGTAGAGTACAAGGTATCCTCATTGATGCTGATCACTTCTTATTACAGGATACAGGATGATATCTCTACAAAGGGAAAATTTTCATTTTAAAATAAAATAGGATGCAGAGTCTTATATTCTTGCAAAAATTCCTTGCAAGAGAAGACAAGGCAAGAGAAAATGCCATTCAGGCTTTTCTGATGAGGTCATTTACACATCAATACCTTTATTTAAACTCAAGACAATTCCATTTATGTGATTAGTTTATACAGTGTACCAGCATCAGGACAGGAGTAACGTTTGTGGTTAGAGGTTGTACAGCTGGAAGGTGGTGATATTTGCTGAAACTCCCAGGATATTGGGCTTATTTATTTTAAATGAAAGAGAAGAAAAAACTGTACAAGCAGAAAACCATGGTAAAATGAATGATTTCCCATAAAACATTGTCTAGTACTTTTTCTAGAAACATTAATCAGTTCACTGGAGTCACATATTCTGGAACAGGTCATGTAACCCAGTGAAGTAAATTTCAAGATGCCCATCACTAGTGGGATGACAACTTATAATTTTTATCACAGAAATTAAATCCATTTCAAAGACCATAGGAAGCCAGTGGCAGTCAAGAACAGTCCAAAGTTCAACCAGCAAGTATTGTGCCTCCCAGGATTTTGGTCCAAGTATGAGATGCTGCTTTTGCTCAGATGCATTTTCTGTTTGCTTACTCAGTGTATCTCTGCAGCAAAAATAACCAAGACATGGTCGTCTAACTTAAAAATAAAGTAGTTTTCTAAAATATCTGAAGACTTACAAGGCCTACCTGCCTTATCAATAGCTTCTGAATTCAGAGTAGGAATGCTGTCAAAGTGAGCTCCCCAGTCTCTAGGTAGCACATGTTTGGCCATTTTTAAAATTAATTTTCAGGAGATAGAAATCATTGATTATGTATAAAGTCCATGATATCCTATCTGAGAGGCATGGCTGCAAGAATATTCTGTAAGATATTTTAAGGTTCACTAAGGTCTAATATATTCATATGAAATATAAGGGGAAAATAAGTAAAAAGTATTAATAAATGAGTTTGGTTGTCATGGGAACCAATTGTCTCAGGTGCTCTGTTCCAATACAGCTATTAACCTCTAGTCCATATTTATTATTCAAGGGAAATAACTGACTCGAAAAAGGAAGATTGGTTGTCACAAAAAAGGGAAGCCAGTGTGCTAAAGTTGAGTCATTTGCATGCAATAAAAATGAATTAAAGAGGATGAATCTTCTTCAACCCTAAAATGATTTGCATTTGGGTTATTGCTCTATTTTTCTCTGTTCTCAATGTTATAGGATGTCAAAAAAACCTAGGAACAGCAGATCTGGAATGAAATAAAGTACCCTACAGCTACTGTGTTCTGACTTAGATCTTTATCATGCTCTTTAAGACTTTCATCCTCTCGTTAGAGCTTGTTCTAGTACATATCTGGTGGAAAAAATCATAGGAAGAGCTCATATTATTAATAATCTGATTTTTTTTTTTTTTGTAACAGCCACTATTATTCCAGTTTGCAATTGTGATTGTACCCCACTTAACTGGACTGAACAGACTAAAGGGGATTGTCCAATGGACATTTTAAAATAATTTGCACAAAGGCAGTTTGTTGATGCAATAACATCTGTTTCCAAAGAATCTACACACAATTTGACTTTTAAAACATCAAAAATACAAGACTCAATTAATTTTTTAAAAATCGTTCTAGTGATTATTTGTTGAAATTTTTCATGTTGACATTTATCTCAGGAATGTACTATATGAATTCTTATCTAGAAAATGTTTGCCTTCCTTTGCTTTTCTGTTTTCCAGTATCCAATATGTTCTAACACCAAATCCCACATCTACAGTTACCAGCTTTGTTACAGGTTCTCTTACTGAATCCACATCTATTGAGATTGGCATGAGATTTATGTTTTGGATTATGGCTCTTACTCTGCTGGATTTTGTTGGGTTTTTTTCCTAATAATAATAACAATAATAATAATAATAAAACTTAAGGAACTATTAATGAAAAAAAAACCAAAAAACCAACCAACCAACAAACAAACAAACAAGCCCCCCAAAACCACCAAAACCAACCCAAAAGTTCACATTTTGGGTTTTTTTCTCTATCCCTAGATTAAAGGTCTTTTCCCTGCCAGTTTCAGTTTGATGTTTTACCAATCACAATATAACAATAAAGGATGCTTTTATTTAGGTTACTGGAAGCTGGGGTGAAATGATCTCCTGGTTGTTTGAAATAGAGGATTTTGAAGTAAGTAGTCAGGAGCTTCATTTTTCTGACTGTAATGCTTGCTATTGGAATTTTTTAGTGGATTAAAAGTAAGACTTGATTATCTCATATTTATAAATATTGATAACTCTGAATATTGTGGATATTTATAACATGGTGTCAAACTTGTCCTGTCAGAAACTTTCTAATCAGAAAATAACTACAATATATAATGAATAAAACCTAAGAATACTTATTTTTCAAAGTCCTCTGATTCACTGGAAGTCTTGTGATGATATAAGGGAAAATGTTGGCTAAAGGAAGATGAATTTGGCTCATAGCCTTTATTATCACATTCTCTATTCTGTCCTGTCCTCTTTTGCTGTCCCCAGTTAATAATGTATGTATGTTGGATAACCTTAATGTGAACTTGCTGTTTCTGAGAAAGAAAACGAAAATCACATCCCTAAAACATGACCTCCTCTCTTTTTTTCCTGTTTTTATTTACTCTTTGCCTATAGCACATTATCACTACTATTCCCCAGTGGTATCTACCATTGACGTGCTAGGCAGATTCATTTATCAACCTGAGAACTGATAACGCTTTGTACAGTGTTCCCAGTTGTGCAGTCAGCCACTAATTTTTCTGCCACAGAAGGTCCCTACAGCAGCAGTACTGCTCCCCTGGCAATCTTTTTCAAATGATACATCATATCTGCTTGCAAAAATTGTGATTTATCTATAGGTGGCAGCAGACTTACACTATAAGACCAGAACAAGACCTGTCAATTACTTTCAATTATTTGTGCATAATCACTTAATCTCTGTAAAGACAATTTACAGGACAAAAGTCCTATAGAAGCAAATACATGAGTGGATTATGCCATAATTTTAGCAGCTGAGAAAAAAAAATAGAAAAAGAATAAGATAGAAAAATATTTGAAAGAAGGAAGAATGTTCATTTGATAACAAAGTTTACTTTGCAGATGATAATAATTTACTGTCTCCTTTGTACAAAGCTATAATTTGGGAACTAACCTACATACTTGGATACCATTTCTTTGCAGCAGGACTCAACATAGTTTGAACAAAAATTCTGCTGTTGAATCTGTATTGTTTTTTCATTGTAACATAATTATGGCAAAGCTTTTCTTGATCCTAGGACTAGAGGAACCACCTGAGAATATTTATGATGGAATATCTTGTGTGTATATCATAGATAGGTGGACATGCTTCAGAAGACCAGTTAGCCTCTGTATTAGGTTTCAGTGGCTGAAAATGATCAGTGACTGTTCTATGCTCATGGTCTCATTATCTTCTGGTCCTTCTTAAGAATCATAAAGGAGATTAAAATCAATTGTTCAAAAGGCAGACCATTAAATCCTTGATATGTGCTTCATTGCATGTATCAGATATCATAGTGGAAAATGGATTTCTTATGGGAGATAATAGAAGCTAATGAAGGTAAAAACAATTATAAAAAGTAGGGCCCAGTGATTATCAGCACCATCAGTATTTGCATATTAGGCCCTAAGGACGTAGCACATCTGGTTTATTAGTGAACTTGCAACAGCCAAAGAGCTTTGCTATGGATTTGTCATTGTTTTAAAAAACTATATGAATGAATAAAAGTGCATCTTGAAATTTTTAAGCTTTCTGCAATTCAATCAAAACTGATACTATGTGTCTGGCAGGGTGAAAATAACCAATATATCACAAAATTATCTGAGACAGGAGTAGCATAAGCATAAAATATTGACCTTTTGTTTCTCAGGTGATTTATTGACAGTGAATTGTCACCAAAGAACTGGAAAGCTTTGGTTTTCCAGCCATGTGTGCACACATAAGGAAAAGGTCAGAGGCATAATCAGCCTAATTTGCATTTTCGAAATAGTTTACACTCATTTTACTCTGGCAAAGTAAGCCTCTCCATTCAAAAATCTCAATCATCTTAGTACTCATTGCTCCTGATGATTTTCATCTCTCTTCTGTCATGGTTCATGTGGAGGAGCCCATTTGCTGATAGGAACATACCCACTGGCGGGTTCTGTCGATGCTCCTGACTTGCTCTTGTCCTCTGTTATCCTGCCCTTACAAACAGGCCAGGCCTGGCCAGCACAGAGGGACAGGGAACAACAATAGGGTAAGAGCTTGTGAGAATTACCACTTCTCTAGTAACTGAGACACCTCATGGGCACACAGAAGAGAAATATGAAGGTGCTGAGAGCCTTGAAGTTCACAACCAAAAGGTGACAGCTGAGGGTCATGACTCTAGGTGTAATTAACAAAATTCCCAATTTAGTACCTAAACCTATTTGTGTTTGTGATCCTAGGTTACATAACTGAAATTGGATTTGCTAGGATTGAGTTCTTCTGTTTGATCTAAGCAGAGAATTCTTTTACCAGAATGAAAGTTTTGTTTGGACATGTTAGCTATTTATGTGGAGCAGGTATAAAATATTATATACCATATCAAATATATTGTGCTTTAACAATAGCAACAGGAGACTTTGTAGGCTATGACTCTGCCATTAAATGTATGTGTGTAAAAGTACAAAGGTATTTTTGTTCCTTTTTTGAAAAAGTTTTCCTCCTGAATGTTCCTAACCAGAGCAGAAGTAAGGTTACTTATAGGTTAGTACAAAGAATGGAAGTTCAAAAGAGGGTAGGTCAGACCAGCATCCACAAGTCTTCATGGGTTTCAAATCTTTACCCTCTACTGTATTGCAGTAAGGAAATAGTATTTAGTATTTTCAAGTAAAGAGTTTCAACTCTTTCACCTGCACTGTATTTCTGTGTCGTTCTGTGTGCTAGTTCTTAACTTGGCAAAAAAAGGGTGATCTACTTCCAATGCCATTTTTTTCATGATTTGGTATGACATTCATCCAATTTAAACTACAGTGATAGGACAGATACACTTTTCACATTCTACACTGGAAAGAAATTTTCCTTTTGAGAAATCTAAGAAATGTCATGGTCTGCAGAGATTAAACTTCTTAGAGTAATGCACTTAATTTCATTTTATGTCTGTCATGAAAGAAAAGATGTATTAAGCTTTATTCGAGAGCATGAGCCCATTGAAAACTTCTGCTTTAGCCTGAGAAGTATCTTGGTTTGATGGCCGAAGCCCCTGCAGAAAACCAGTGAATAAATCTTTGTCATGGAGACAGTAATGGAATTTTAGTATTTAATATTTAGAAAACTTTCACCTTTATGGCATAGTCATAAACGCCTGAAGGGGTTTGAGGGGGGTTCTGAATCTTCATTAACACTGGGAAATGCTGTCTGTAGCCAGTAGGATGTAGCTTCTTTAGATGAAGTGAGGTGTTTACCACATAGCATATGTCTTCCAGACATAACATATGCTTGCAAGACTGTGCCCTTTCTCTTCTGATATCTTTCTCTCTCTATTTCCTTCCTCTTTGGGAATATCCAGAAACTTCAGAGGATTAAAAAATTAGGGATTAAAAAAACCAGATATAATAAAGATAATGAGCTCCTAGAATTTAGCTGCTGGGGTATCTCCTCTGTAGGTGTTTTGAGCTCAAGGTGCTGTAGAATCATGAGCCTAGTGTACGCATTTTATTTATTATATAAAAGTGCTCAGATCCAGCTTCCCTGCTGTCTGAGTCCTAGAAAACTATTAGAGAGGGGAAAATCAAGTTCAGTTCTCTGTTCAGGCTGAAATTTTTTGACTTACTACTGTCACTTCTAAAGCGTTGTTTTAACTACCATACTAGGTTTTCAGTTGTCTTCTGCACAAGTCGTGCACCAAGCCCTGGCACTGCTGGGAGTAAGCTTCTACTTAAAGCCAGCAGATAGAGATGGCATCCTCTGCATCCCTGTTGAAATGCTGACAATTCCTCCAGAATTTTCTTGCCTCTTTCCTGTTGGATATCAGCTCAGCGAGTTCTTTTAAAGCACAAATTCAAATGAACAATCCACCACAACTTGTTTTAATTGAAGACACTCATGAAATTTTGCTAGCAACAAGCTCTGTGGGGGGTAACATTTGGAAGAGAGGAAATACAACAAATTAGTGGCTGACTGTAATGTCATAAAGTTGCACAGCTGTTTGCTGTAGTTTAAGCCTTATTCTTCCTCTCCTAACACAGACAGGACTTCAGCAGATTCAGAGGCAGATTCAGCTTTCTTGCACTGCTGTGCTCCAATTAGACTGACAAATATCTCCTGCCATCCTCAAGGCAATCAGCTTCTCTTTGCAAAATCTGATAGTTCTGGTTGATTGATCTAAACCCTCATACCAGAACTGGATGATGGTGTCTAAGAAGAAAAAGGTGAAAAAATTGCTCAGCAGGGGGAAGATAAAATGAAAGATGCACACTAGTCTAACTAGTTATAAATGGAGGTTTATCAAGTGAGTGCTTTGGCAAATAATTATTTGAAATTAGTGATATTCACATATTATAAAACAACATCTCCTTTATGGATTTTATCAGTTTCAAAATAATAAAATAAAGAGTACTTTACAGGCAGAAATGATTTAGCACATGAAATGACAAAACATTCCTCAATCATTTATCCCTGTGTGAAATCCACAGGACATGTATCTTGCATGGCTGATTTTGTTACTTCAGAATAGCATGTAAGGTAAAATCTTAAAAAAGACACAGTATTTTGTTGATACTTTTCACCTTCATAAAAATTCTTAAGTAATATTTTCATATTTCATGACTAAAGTTGACTTTTTGGTAATGCTTCATCTCCAAAGAAAAACAGAAGAAAGTGTTTCCAGAGACAGAGATAAGGACCTTTTTTGTACTTACAGGGAGATTTAAAAGAAAGGTTAAGTCTTCATTTGTTCTGTCAGGCCTCAAATTCCATACCATTTGGGAGAGAAGAAAATCCATAGTAAAATAATCTGTAGTCTTGGGAGAAGAAGAATTAGAAGAGTTGATTCCATTATTCAAAAGATATTTCTTTCTTTAAATATCCAAACAAGCTTTGGAGTGCTGTTACCAGGGTGAAAAGTAAAGGATATGAAACATCAGGAAAAAATAGGATGAAATAAGGTAAATGTATGAAATCAGACTGTAATTTTTAATGTTACCTCATATAATCAGTTCCTTCTTTCTCCAAGTACAGGATGGAAAGAGGTCCCAGTGAAACAGAAAAGCTAAATTTCATGAGCAGATCAGGCAGCTCAGCTATTGTAGGGGATTCAGAGATTTCATACCCCACTCTAATAATCATGGCCCCTCTTGGTGAGGTTGTCCCACCAGCTGTCATCATACTGGTTTGAGTTTATCTCCACAATTTAACAGAGTGCTCTTCTGTCTGCTGCAGCACACTGGTGAAATAAAAATTGTGAAGGCAAGGAGCTGTGGAATCATTAAGTGCTCACTTTTCTTAAAGAGTGTGTGTCAGAGTAATTGCAATAACTCTAATGTAAAGAGCATAAAAGTGAGAAAAGGAACACTCTGATTAGCAAAGCCTGTCCTATGTCCAGCTCTGTGCTTCTGTTACCTGCACAGGGATTTCATAATCATGGGGGGGTTTTATCAGAAGCAATGCAGTTTGGGGTCCAGGCTGTAAAGAAGTAGTGAACAATCCCAGAGAAATTAGTGCAGCTAAGCCTTCCCTCAGACCTGCTGGACTAGGCTGATAATAGCAAAAAATTGTATCCCTTCTAAACCATGGAGCCTTTTAAAATCAGAAATGCTTCTGAAATCTTTATGAAATCTAAACCTCATTTGTAAGATTCCATCTAGATTTCATCAAACAAGGAAATCTTATTTATTAAATCATGTATTTTGGGGTTAAACAGTCACTATTAAAATCCATTATCTTTGATAGTGTGCATGCTAGAAACCTTTTCTGAATTTTTAGAAAGCATGTTAAAGTAAAAAAAAAAATCCTCTAGATAAGCAATTCATGGAATCAAACTTGCAATAAGTTCTGAACCAGCCATAATTACTTGATAGAAACTGAAGTCGTACTGAGAATTTATTCCTGTTGTTATTGGAATCTTAAACAATATTTGAAATGCTCTAAATATTTTCACATCTGAAATGAGACACACAGACTACTGGAATTTGACCTAGGCCCATTGTCTTTCCCTTCTGTCCTAATTTCATCATGTCGAAGACTATAATAATTTCCAGAGTAACTGTGAAAGACAGATATTCTACAAAGGATTTTCATTTCTTAGAATTTGAACTCTATCCACAAACTACTGTTCTCTATACTCTGATGTATCTCCTTCTCCTTCTGAAACCTTAACTTTAAAGTTTGTTCTCTAGTTTGTTCTGCTTCTAGTTCATCTATACTGCACAGGATCCCTGATCTTTCTGTCCTGAGCCATAGTCTTGTAAAAAAAATCCCTTAATTTTAGTTCTTAGGAAAATAAGTTTTTATTCTTGGATATGCCTTTCTATTTTGGAAAAACTAGTTTTAAAGCAGAGGATAAATATTCTCTACCTCATTGATACTCTAAATCATGAATTACCCTTATACCAAAAATCCAGAATGTTGCTTAGACCAATTGTCTTCCTCTTAATAAAGACTGAGTAAGTCCAGCTCCTTTAAAATGACCAGAATCGTTTTTTGAGAGACTTGTTTGAAGAGGTAGTGTTTTATTTTTCCTTTGAAAACTTCTTTGAGAGCTCTCTAAAATGAGTCATAGGTAACTGGGAATTGGACTAGCTGTAAATTGCACACTTGTAAGAGGAACACAGAAAGATTCAAACAATAAAGGATTTTACTCCCTTCCTTTTTATTGAAAACCAAAATGAAAACATAAAAACTGGAAGAATAGCCCATATATCCTGTATCAGACAAAACAAAAAAACAGACTATCCCAAAACTACCACCAAAAATGATCCAGTTTATTTACCCTGATAATCAACTACAGTAGATGGCTAGAGAAGAGTACAAACGCAGAACACAGAGATGATCCATCCATTTAAAATTTTTCAGACTCCAGTTCTGGGCCTCTCTGAGCCCTAGCATGACTGTTGTCCTCAAAACCCTTTAAGAAAGGAGATATGCTTGCCATGGGTTACCAAAACAGACCTTTAGCTCCCAACACATTTTTTTTGAAAGGAGCTAGATAGCTCAGTGACCTGTTACATGAAGAATCATTTCTATTGGAAATTGCCTTCCTCAGCTTCATCTGATGCTCCATTTCTCCAAATTTGCAAGAGAGTACAAACAGTTGATAACTATCTATTGTGTCATTCATGATTTTGAAGATCTACACAATTTACCTTTTGATTATTTAATTTGAGAAACTGAATCCTTATTTTTTTATAAAGAACTTTTATTTTTAACTATTACTACTGTTTTGCTTCAACTTTCTCACCTCGTACTCTCTTCTTTATGAGATGGGGAGGAGTAACAGAAAGTATTCAAAATGCTATGAACTGATGCATTAGTGAAGTAAAGGCACAAGCAAACATTGTTCAAGGAAAAGAAATGCCAGAAGTTACTAGAAACAGTTTTTATTATCTTAGCACTGTATCTTTATGCCTTTCTCATATGTGGGTGTACCTCTTTGGTGTCCTGGGAGCCAAAGCATTTGGATTAGTTTCTCTCTCAGTCAAATAGCTAAACCAAGCCTTTGAACATATTTTTTTTTTTTAAGTATTATTTTATTCATTAACAGGACTGAAATTGTTTTCTCTGCCTCAGAGGTCATACAAAATTGCTTCCTTTGCATGCCATCTGTGAAGGTATGATTTCTGGAGCAGTCACACATGTAGCAAGCTGTACCTCCCTCCCACTGGCCATTTCCTCACTCCACCTCCACCTGCAGAGGCTCAGATGGTCTGCTGAGGGGTTACTTAGGTGTGCTCAGCTACACAAATAATATGTAAACAGATCCAAAGCATTTTAAACTGCAGTGATTTCAGTAGTCATGGCCGAAAAAACTTGGATAACTTTAAACTGTGTCAAAAAGAAACAGAGTGCCCTTTTCAATATTATCAGTGTGTGCACCTCGTATCTAGAGATTCACTGGATATTTTCTTTCTCACTGAAAATATTTCTGAAAGAGGAACTGAAAAAAGATAAGTATGCCTGTTCTTTCTTCTGCTTTTTCTATTTAGGGGAAAATGTTTGCCTAGTATCTAAACATTGGCATCTTTGCTGCTGCTGGTTTTGACATATATCTGCTTGTAGGCTTGATGAATAGAAATGTCTGGAAATGGTGTCATATGGCCTAAAAGCAGAGTAACATCAGGCTGTAAACAATAGCATAAAGTGCTGTTAAGTCTGTAGAGTAAATGCACTCAACATGACAAAATGAGCCAACTGATGATATTTCATGGATTTATGCTAGCTGAAGTGAACTGATCCTCCTCCAAACTCATTCAGTCACAGTTCTCTTCAGAGCTCTTTATAACATTACTAAGTTCTAGACAAATATAGATAAAAGTTTGAGTTATGTTTTCAAGTAGGCAGTGTCTTTAAAATGAAACTGAAATATAGCAACTAACATATATTTTCAATGAGCTTTGAAAGTAAACTTCCCACTACAATACATAATTTCATGGTGATTGTAGGGCTATTCCTAATGTGTCAAAAACTATGAAACAAAATTTATTATAGTAGCATTTAATTATAAAACACTCATCAGCAATGTGAAGATATTTACATATAGTGGTGGTTATAGAAATGCTTTATAATCTTTACAGCATAATGTCTAATAAGTTCTTGTTAAATTATAAACAGGAGATGTATTTTTAGTAATTGTCATCATGTTATTTGATTACAAGAAACATGTGTTTTATATGAAAGAAAAATACAGTAATCCTCAGAGAAAAATCTAGATGACGGGAGAAGTGATTGTGATTTTCTCTTTTAAAGAGAATTGGGTCATTATGATCATTTTAAGGAGAAACTAGGCCATAACTCGCTAAACCAAGGAACTGTGCCTTACTTATTAGTGTGATTTGATTTTCTAAAAACTTCCTGAAGTGTAAATGTTCATGAATGTGCAGAAGTATAAATTGAACAATTTTTGCTGTAATGACTATAAATATGGACTGGCTATTAAGATAACTGGGGCAGAGAATTTAATCTAGAAGTCACTTACTAATATAACTTGATCTCAGAGTGAAGTATTTGTTTGAATTCATCATTTTGATGAAAGTTTTTTGCTGCTGTATAGGATAACAATCACATATATCCTTCTTGTTCAGTGTAAATGTGTATGATCTCTTAATACTCTGATGATACTCAATAAAATGAGAAAGAAAAATGGGCTACTAAATACATTTTAGTTTATCTGCCATTCCTAACCAAACTGGGGAAACATACAAAAACAGAAGAAGATATTTTAAAAAATTAAATGCTATAGCGGTGTAACAGTGTATATATTAATAAAGTGTTTACACACATGAAACATTTTCATTGAAGGAAATAAATCATCCTGCCAATTAGTAATGATAAAAGTTCAGCTTGTCCTGAAAACAGTGTTGGATTGCATGAAGAATTTGCATTCACTTTGTTAAATGCTGCAGTATTTTGCAGCATATTTTAAAGCATTGTCACCTTAAACACAGTTTGAAATGATCCTTACTTCAATAAAGAATATTAAAGCATTAAAAACTGGTGGAAGTCTGAGACCAACCTTTTCCCAGTAGAATGCTGTAAGACTTCAGAATTTGGCACAGTAAAATTAGGCATTTACTGTTCTCATTCTATTTACTTGACACTCTTTTTAATAATGTGACCTCTGAGCATACCATTAATGATGGATAAATGACTCTGCCAAGTCTGCTTACAAATGATAGATGGATGGGGGGAGCTACTAGAATTTGATTTTCCTTTTTTTGCCTTTTGAGGAAAAACTTAGGTTTTCATTAAAACATTGACATGAAGGCTGATCTTTTTCATACATTTATTTTAAAAAGTCAATATGGTTTCACAATTTCTCTGGAGAAAAAGACAAAAACTAGTTTAAAATATAGTTTTTATCATTAAATGTCACCATTGTTCTGTTAATCCATGTATTTCCATGGGACAGGATCTGAGTATCTTCTTACTGTCTCATCCACAAATACTTAACACTGCTTTTATCAGCTGCTGATAAGAGCTGTCATAATATAATATTTTTCCTCATGCATAAAGTATTTTTTTCCTCCTTAAGGATGACAGGATTTAATTTAATTTAATTTAATTTAATTAATTTCTTTCTACTCTGGTGTCTTCTGCTTTGTTTTGGGGTTTGTAGATAAGTCCCAACTCAGAATATCAGCCAGTAGACTTGAAATCCTTTAAGCATATGTATATATTTCCACATTATTTATATATCATTTACCTGACATTCCCTATACCAACCCCAAGGTGTTTTCTGTAGTGAATAAAGGGAAATATCTGCTTCTTCAATGTGACTGTCTGATTTCAGTAGTAAAGATAAAAGTGAGAGCAAGTTCTGAATTTATACATCCTGTGTTTTACAGCAAAATAGTCTTATTTTTTAGGCTGTGGATGTCATCACAGGATTGAAGAAATTTATTTCTGATGAAAGTTAACTTTCAAGCACTTAAAAATGGTATTGGATTTGATCTTAGGTCAGCTATATGAAAATTACTCCTAATGTACTCTGGAAAATTGGGTTTGTTTTTTTGGTAAACATCTATGGTAGGAGCTGGGCCAAATATTTCACCGTGGCAATCAATTCAATGTCAGATGAATGGAAATCCACTCTCTTTCTTCCTTAGTCTCTGATATCTCAAGCAAAGCACGCTTGACTTTCATACCTCATGTCTCCAACACATGGCTCTGTTAATGCTAACACATTTCACATACCAAGAAATGCATGATTATCACATTACATTATTATATTTTGTCCCTTTCCTTATTCTGTTTGCTTCTTTGGAAAGTAGCACAGTTCATCCTGCTTTTCCAAGACATTTATTAAGATCCTTAAAAGATGAGGCAGGGAGGCATTGTGATAAGTACTGTAGACTTCATGGCCAGAAATGCAATGAGGCTCTTGAGAATGTTTCAGGGCATTACCTTATTCATGAGCTAAAGACAGTGACTGCTGAGTGAACAATGATCATCATAGTATACCCAATGGGTTTGAAGCTTCTTACAAGGATATGCTAAAAGCTTTTAATATTCTCCCAGCTTGTAGTGAATCCCTCCATTATTTTATGTGTTAAATGAATGCAAAGTGCACTCATCTAAAAATCTGTCTATCTAAAAATAATATTTTTTGGATGAACCACTTGGAGAATAGAAAGAGGATGAAAAGAGGAAGAAAAAAGACTTCTCATGCTTTGACAGAAAGTTATTTTATTTTATGTGCATCAGCAAAACTGGAATCAGCATAGGGTTTGAGGTT